>JAZBGZ010000725.1:0-31623 GCA_037414795.1 Stenodera caucasica | reverse complement strand
GTTGTCTCTTCTGAATCATTTATCACCGTTAAAAGACTAATAGCTACTTTTCTATTGAATAAGTTACTTATTTTTGTTACAAAAGAGACTGAAGCAAGGGAGACCCTATTTCTGGGCCTTTATTATGTGAAAAAGCACTGGAATTAAACAGCAAACTTGGAGGCCCTACCGACTTCAAAGCTAGCAGCGGTTGGTTGAAAAATTTCAAATCCAGACATGGTATTCGAGAACTCGAAATTCAAGGCGAATCCTTATCTGGTGACGTCTCTGTAGTCGAAAATTTCAAAAAAACATTATTGGATTTTTTGAAAAACGAAGGATATTCACTAAATGCTGTATATAATGCCGATGAAACGGGTCTAAATTGGAAATCATTACCACGAAAATTCCTCGCTTCTAAGCGAGAAACATCAGCTCCAGGTTTTAAGGTCAGCAAAGAACGAGTAACTATTATGGTGTGTTCAAATGCCACAGGAACACATTCATTGCCGCTGCTGATGATCGGAAAGTCTAAAAATCCGAGATACTTCAAAAACATCAAGTCTCTTCCCCTGCAGTATAAGTCTCAAAAAAATGCTTGGATGAACAGTGAGGTATTTCTTAACTGGTACACTTTTAACTTTATTCCATCCGTAAAAAAGTTTAGAGAAGAACAACAAAAAACAGGAAAAGTAATTCTACTACTTGATAACGCACCTTCTCACCCAAGCGTCGAGATATATATTGAATGAATTCGATGAAGATTTCAAAGTCGTCTACTTGCCTCCCAATGTAACCTCCCTAATTCAACCTATGGACCAGGGTGTTATAGAAAAATTAAAGAGGGTTTATAAAAAACAAGTTTTACGTCGTCTACTCCTAGCAGAAAATGAAGAAACTGTCGTAATTTTTTCAAAAAAACTAAATCTTAAAGACTGCTGTTACATGTTAGCTGATTCATGGACTATGGTGACACAAGATAATCTCAAAAAAGCTTTCAATAAATTGTTAGGAAAAGATAGACAAAGTGAGGGAACTGTAATAGATTCTGATGAAGATTTGAATGAAATTGAAAACCTCCTTCAGGAAATTCCTGGTTTTTCAGAATGTAGTCGAAATGATGCAGAAATGTGGCTACAGAGTGACAACGATCCTGGATTTCAAATTTTAAGCGATGATGAAATTCTTTCAGCTGTTCAAGATGAAGAGCAAGTTCTTAGTAAAGATGAAGAAGATGCTCTAGAAGAGAACAAGAATGTACCAACTCATGCCGCAGCGTTTGTAGCACTTGAAACGGTCATGGCTTGGTATGAACAGCAAGATGAAAGCTGTCCAACGCAACTTCTTTTGTTGAAAAGAATAAAAGATTTAGCTGCCAAAAAAAGGCAAACAAATTTTGTTCAAAAAAAAAATTGTTGATTATTTTTCCCCTGCATGGATCTATGTATTGTATGTTCATACATACATAAATACCATTTTACATTTGTATGTTGTATTTCAAATTTAGAATCTTCTTTATTTTGTGTTACTTGTTTTTTGTTTGATTAATTTCACGTTAATATATTACATATATACATAAATAAATTTTTCTTTTAAATTTGGATTTTTGTTTGATTATCCGAACATTTCGCTATCCGAACACCCCTCGGTCCCAATTAGTTCGGATAATCGACGCTCTACTGTATTTGAAATGTCATTATGGGTAAATGCTATGTTGACATACACGCGCGGAGCATGTGTGAATCTACTTACTGATTTTTATAATTCAAATTTAAAATTATTATATTTTTGAATTTGAACTACTAAATAAAATATTCGTATGTTATCTTAGCTCTTATATTTATGAATTGATTAATAAAATAGATCATTTGATGAAAATTTGCTTTTTATTATTTTATTCTCCCAATTATCAATAATCTATAGCAAGCTATGATTAGATTTTTTGATTTTCATTTGTTTTGGAGACGCCATTTTAATTTTCTTATTGTCGCCTTTGGTGTTTAACACAATTATTCGTTTTGGTTCATACAATTTAAAATAAAATCAGTACTTTTTAGTGCTATAATCAATTTTCTCTCGCTATTTTGGTATGTATTTTCCAATTTGGTTTCTATTCTTTTTGGTATATTTCTAATATTTTCAGAAATTGTTGCTGTGTATTTGTTGTACCTATTGGTACCCTTGAAGATTTACAATCATTACTTTTTAGTATTAAAGCTAATTTTTTTGTCGTTATTCTGGTATGTATTTTGGAATTTGATTTTGATTCTATTTGCTATAATTTAAATTATTTTCAGAAAAATTATTATCATAATTTTCATATTGTTTGGGAATATTAATTGCTCAAAAGTAGTTGGAGTTTTATATCGTGGCCCGTGTACTTCACACCGTATCCCTAAACTGTCATATAGCTCTCAAAACGACATAAAATATGAAAAATATAAGAAAACAAAAGAAAACAGCAAGTCAACAAAAGAGGCGGTTGCAAAAGATGAAACTTTCGCGGATGCAAAAGCTCGCAAATGAGGACAACGAAACAAAGAAAAGAAGGCTCGAAAAACGTCGTGAATATACTTATGGCGAATCAAATTCTCAACGAAAAGCGCGATTAGAAAAAGCGAAACAGCATATGTCGCAAGTGAGAGCAACTCAAAAACCAGAGCAACGAGTTCAATTAGAAAACGCTAGAAATCATATGTCGGAAGTAAGAGCGATATGTAATGCTAAGATTAAGGTGTCCGAGAAAGCGATCTACACATTTTGCAATAAAATCTGCGAAATATGCACAAAACGATGTTATCCAAATCAGGTTATAGTATATAAAGTCACCACAACATCTCCAACATACTTTCCAAACGAGTTGTTTCAAAGATCAGTTCTAATATTGTGTCATCGCTGCAATAAACATGGTACCAGTGATAAGAATATAATATAAGCAAAAGCTTACTGGAACAATTTGGATCCTAGTGTAATACCTAATGTTATTGAACAGTTAAGACAATTTGAGCAACGTCTCCTATCTAGACTATTTGGACAATATGGTTTCCGTGGTCAAGCGGTACTCTCTGCTCAAGACATTTTTAAAGTGACTAAAAAGCTACCAAATATGTTGCCAAGATCAACTGATAACACAGAAATAGTAGTTTTTACTGAACATCTTGAGAACCTGAACATCATACGGGAGTTCTCTATATCTCGTGCTAGAGTATTCGACGCTTTACAGTGGCTGATCGAAAATAACCCGCTATACAAAGATGTGATCATAAATCACGATGCTCAAATATGTCAACAAGATTTAGTTCGAGTTACTGAGAAACAGCATCTTCAAGTCATTCACCGACAACCTTTCAACGCTTTTGAGCAGTTTGATGTGAGCGCTTACATACCAATAAATGAGGTCGCTGGAATTCTACGAGCCTCATGGCATCAAACAAATCAAGAAGTCTTTAGATCAGGCTGTACAGGTGTTCAATGTTGTGCAATGGTTCTCGCCAACATCGTAAGAGCAGCTATTCTTCCACCTCGCGAATGGTCTACAAACACACTCAATGTAAACATGATTAAAGTCGATAGCATGTATGGATGTATTAGATAGTTGTCTGCAAATAACACTTCAACTTATCCCGTAGATGGAAATGGTTATTTGGAAGTGCGCAACTTCGAAATCATCAAGCACGATTTCATCATGTACAACAAAACATTTTCCATAGAATATGATAATGAAACTAGTTGGAAGTTTGCAAGATAATATTAATCGTGACAATTTTGAAATATCATTGAGAGAAGCTCTCAACATAATGTTCGCTGATTATCAAGCTGGAGCCTTAATAGCTGTATCCAAAACACTGGGAGTCATGCTCTATGATGACAAGTTTTATTTTACTGATTCACATTCATTTGGTCCAAAAGGTGCTACCGCAATTAATGGTAGAGCTTGTGTGATCGAATGTGATACTCTTGAAAAACTTGTTCGTATCTGTAAACGAGCAACGGGATCTCGAAACGTTCCCTTCACACTCAACTACATGTAAAAAATGACATTATAGATGACCAATCGTTGCAAAAAGATAATCCTCTACAGTCGCAAGAAGCAGCAAACCAATTACGTGAGTAACATTTCCAAACATTACGAAAAAATGGACGTTTACCTTGATAAAATGATTTGTGATGCAGCATATCTGGCCAACGCTAAAGCTTTGAGGCTTGCTATCAATGCAATCAATTTTTTGGAACTGACATATAGTTTTAAGCCAGCACAAAATGAGCAGCATCTGAGAATTCTGGACTGGATTAAAAGCAATATCGCAAGGTCAGAACAATATCCTGGATCTGTTTTGGGTTGGACGTGTGGACCCGACTCTGCCTCTTGGCCTTCTATAAATTTGAATGACTACAAAGAGACTCTTTCTCTGTTGTGCTCTATTTTAGAACAATAATTATATCAATAAATGAAACATTGTTCAAGGTATATATATACTTGTTTTATTGAGTAACTCCTTACATTCATTATGATATTGAGCTCTTCGAGCTTAACACAATTATTCTATGTTACAACTCTAGCGGCACTCTTTGAGAGAATATACTTGGCAATTTGATCATGGGGGATCAAACAATAGGCAGTGGTTTTGTCAGATATGTTTTCACTGGTCTCAAATTCAATTCTTATATCAACAGGACTCCGCTCCCCTTGCTTCGTGCAATCAATGATTGCTATTGGTGGAAGCTTTTTGAACTCTTCAGGTGTAAATATTGGCTCAGGATCCTTGCCTGAATACGATTCTTGAAACTCCGTGAACATAGCATACAGAGCAGCATATTGATTATTATTGAAGCTCGGATTTGAATTATCGTGAGGACGCATGACGTCATTTAGGTACACTTTGATATTGGTCAAATGACAATGATCAAATTGAGTGCAGTCTTTGTCTGGCTGATTTTTTCTATTAGTTTGGAGACCGAAGAATACAAACTGTGGCTTCTCCATAGATGTTTTGATCGGCCACATATATCTTTGTGTTAGAGGTAGTGAGGGATATTTATAGAACTCTCTACTTCTAAACAGGATCAGAAATAGAATATGCATAAAAAAAGTATACTCATTTGGTACTTTCATTTCATCAGACACCTTATCCCATAAACTATCTAAAATAAAACGATTATGATGCTGGGAGTTTTTTTGATCCCCAAGAGTTTTTTTGATCCCAAAGAGGTGTGTAAACACAACTTATAAAAGCATCGATATCTATTTTTAATAAGAGAATACAATCGATGATAGCGAAGAAATCAAACACGTTCGAATGCACCGCTTTGCTCGTTGATGACATCGCTCTTAAATGCTTCACTATGCGTGTTTCTATAGGAATCACCTTGTTTGATCCCTCCGCTTTGCTCTTCGCTATTATCGCCGCTCTGCTCACCTCTCCACTATGTGTTCAGCCTTAGGCTCAATTTGGAAGGCAATAAAGGGAAATTTAGATTTTTCTGATGGCGAATATTATGATCAATGCATAGATAAATTAGAAAAAGATGATCGTGGAATTGATGGAGAAACATTTAACAATAATTTAGACATAATTCAAAAAAAGATAAATAGAATTAAAGATAATACTTTTCATTATATGAATCAGAACAAAATCCTGAATACTTGTGAACAAATTCTGGAGTCCTATCATATTTTAGAAAATGAACTCAGTGACATTGTAAGTATCACGTTCTCTAAACTCAAAATTCTGCATAGTTCAATAATAAAACCAGAAATTCTCTTTGATCAGTTGAACCAAATTTCACAATTTTTAGCTCATAACAATTTACCTATTCAACCAAGTGTTAATACTTTTACAATTATCATGAATTTAATTTTAATTTGTGCTTATCAGAGAGAAAAAAGGTTAGTTTTTGTTCTAAGCATCCCTCAAATAGAAAAAGAAAAATATTCTCTCTACCATATTTACTCCATTCCAACAAATGATCCAAACTTGAAACTTTTCCATACAATAATTCCTGAATCCAAGTACGCCGCACTTGATGAAAATAATAGACAATATTTGAAGCTGAGTAGTTTGGACAAATGTGAAAATCTCCATGAAGATACCCTCATGTGCTCTGATTTAATTCCGATTGCCTATGAGAATCCGCCGTGCGAAGTGGAGGTCTTAATGAGACTCCGAACAAATACAAGATGCCAACCTATACTATTGACTTTCGACGATTACAATTTACAGAAGCTTGAAACCAATCGATGGATAATCATAACTGCGACTCCATTACCTTGTAGTTGTAGTACTTATAGCTCTGGACAACCACGCTCTGAGATCATCCAGCAGAATAGTATAATGAGTTTAAAACCGAATTGTACAGCATACGTTGGAACTATTCAGATAATAGCTCAGAGAAAACGAAAGTCACAATAAATTAACCTCGACATTATACCTTCTGTTGAATACTATTATTGTGAGAAGATTTCCACATCACCTGGACATCATGCTAAACTTAAACCGTTGAAGATATCCAATTTTAATCTGGATGATTTGCGTACAGCCGAATTCAAACTAAACCAATATCAAGACCAGCTGAACAAATTAAGTCAAGAAACAATTGCTCATCGACATCTAAGCACATTTGTTATACTCACAATCGTTGTAATGGTCACATGCTTTGCTGTGAATGTGGTGCATATCGCCAGTTATTTTCAAGAAGACATGGCCCAAATGATAAACCCGACAATGGTTGTTGTACTCAAATCTACAACTACTGCAACGTCCGTTCTAGTGTTGCCAGAGGACCATTCCTCCATGTCAATTCAACAGAAGTCAAATCTATTGGCGAGGAACACGCTCTTAGAGAAGTAACTCCATCGCCCTCTACGTCACATAGAAGAAAGCTTTGATTCTTCCCTCCATGGTATGAAAGAATTTTCAACAGGGGAAGTGTTATGTATCCTGTTTACTTGTTTAATATTAAACATTAGTTATTATTTTTATTCATTATCATATGACGATTAAGATTATTAATTTTGTTTATACAATTATTTACTTGTTCTAACGAAATTTCTAATAAGGTTACATCACATTGTATCCAAAAATTATTCCGTAGCTTCCCGGACCTTAAGTCAATGACTGATATAATTCCTGTATAAAAACCCCTTTTAATTTCATCGACAATAGCACTCATTTCTCAAACTTTAAGTCTGTCATTAGTATTGTAATTATTGTACAACCAAGGTTAAGTAGTGTTAGAATACACAAATTAAAAATATCAACGATTCTCAATTACCTATCTTCGTGTAAGCAACTCTTCTCAAAATAACAAAAGGGGAAACATAAAATACTTATTTAACTCCAAGAAAATCGATATTTTACTAAAACTAATAGTTTGAATTGATATGATAAATTTTTCCCAAGATATTGAAATCATTAAAATAGAGGAACAATTCGAACGTTCAATACACTTGCAGACCCAGTAACGCATATAAAATTCCACTTGTCAGGTTTATTGGAAAAAATACATCAAACAACCAATCGTTATCATGAGACATTTAAGTTGAACCTTCACAAAACAAGATAAAATTTAATCACATTTGAAAAAACAGTGGCACAAAAAACATGTTTTATTCATAAAATTCCCATTCGCATTCTATAGAAAGTTTGAATTCTTGTCCAGCTCCAGAATTCTTTGCATTCTCTATTTATTTATAATTATGATAATTCACACACACAGGCTCTAGGAGTTATGAAAATACTTTTTAGAGTTAAGTTTATTTCGAAGAAGAATTGGATACTCACTCACTACTGAATAACAAATGCTTGGATAATGATTTTATATCAAAAAAAAAAACTCCACCTATCTAAAAATTGATAATGTTGATATGAAATGTGAATCAAATTTCCTTGTATCATTATTATTCATTTATTTTTACGACAGGTTTCGGCCTTTTAGGCCATCATCAGGCGAAATGGAAACAAGACTAATTTCTGTAGTCGGGTTTTTTGTTTATTCACAATTGATTTCAGCTTGTTTGAAAATCTGAATAGCGGTTTGAAGCAAAGTTTTCGTTTAAAAATTCGAATCCAAGTTTTTGATATTATATTGTAACACCCCGATAATAGACACCCGGTATATTGGAAGCGTGAAGTATAACTTTAAAACGAACATCCTGTATAATAAACAGACGCACCCTGATAATAGTTGTGATTTTAGGTACTCTAATTGGGAGGTCCAGTTTATGGTAAAATTGATAAGCTAACAGATCTATTTACCATAAGATCTTTGAAAATTAGATACGCGTACATGTTAAGATAAATAGAAATACACAAAACTGTCCAAATTGAAAGCAATAAAGAACTCAATTTGATACATTTCTTTAGAAATATTGAAGCCTGAATATCGGAAAGGTCGCCACATGTGCGATAATTTAAATAGGGCCAACAAGGGTCCCACGATTTCTAATCCGCGATGACGGACAAATTAGTTCTTGAAAGTGGGTGGGGACCGCCCTCAAGTCTTACATAATTTTGGCTTTAATTGGTCAAAAAAAATTACAAAACGGACAAAAAGGGCGTATGTAAGTCCATATAAGTGCCCTGGACTTTTTGACCAAAAACTGGAACAGAAGTTTTAGTCAAGAACTCAGTTATTCGTTAATTCTCGAACGTATCGGTTTAGCTTTCAATTGTTATACAAGAAATTTCCAAGTTATTATTCCAAATTATTACTCAAATTCTAAAATTAAAATTCGGAATCATTTTCGTGAATAAACTAAGTTGGAGCAACCAGTCCAAATTGTTTCCCCCCCAGGAACCGCCACCTTGCCGTGGTGGGGAGACTCGGAAGACTGGGGAGCAGCCCAGCCCTTTGGTTCCTCGCCAAGAGCGATTCACTATGTTTCAGAATGACAGAACGCATGAAGAAACGAAACGTACAGGGCCAGAGGGACGGATCCTCAGGCTCCGGCAGGCTAGGGGGTGGAGCCGCAGGCCCCCACCAGTCGTCATCCGTCAACTGTGTGGGGTGCAAGATGGTTAACCAGGCCACCCACTCTGGAAGGACGTCTGGTTGTTTGTTGCACGATCCCGGGGAGGTTGAAGTCTCCTACGAAGAGGATCTGTCCAGAAGTTTCGATGATACTTCGATTGAAGATCGTCAATCATTGAAACATGCGATGCTAAAAGGTATGGAAACCAAGCTCGCTGAATTGAGTAAGTTTGCGGAGTCGCAGTCTCCAGAGACGAGACTGTTCCTCGACAAGTGGACAGAGGCCACAGAAAGTGATCTACTTTTGGTGCAAAGGAAGCTCACGACCTTCCCTAAAGTAGAGTCGAGGACCGTTGGGACACGAATGGGTGTCATCAGCGATTACAGTGAGTGGTCCCACCTCATCAATGAAGTGGGAGCCTGCGTGGATGTACTTGGGTTAATGAGAAGACATTGGCCCATGAGTGCATAAGGGGTCCCGGTAGGAATTGGTAATCCCATGAAACAGGCTGTGCCAAAGGACCTAGTGGTTTTACTGAGTCCAGAAGACGGCCTTGAGAATGGAGCGGCGAAGCTGCTAGCCGAAAGATACACGGAAATGTCCGATTTTATCAATGAGATAGGGGTGGCATACCTTTCGGTTTCGACCGTGGTATGCTCCAACGCTTAAGGCCGAGATCACGGTACCGAAAGGTTCGTGTTCAAGGCCAAAAGAGATGCGAAGTTCCGGCCCGATAAGGGTTGGTACCGAGCATTACTAGATGTCAAAGGCCATGTTCAGAAACTGAACAGAAAGGCCATTGATGTGATGCTTCCGGGCGGAGCGGATGTCATGAGCATCCGTAAACTGCTTGAGATAGTGATGAGAAGGACAGGGGTGCGAACCACTCTCTTTGTGCCCTCCGGGCGTGGAGGGGGGCTGTTCTCCTGTCAACAGCAGTTGGAAGGGGCGCTGCACCAGAGGAATCTATGGTCAGCGCACCAAAGAGGCATAGAGGGGATAGAGGTGATAGCCGAACCACTATCCTAGTCATGGACAAGCAGGAGTACCCAGAACTCCTCAAGACCGTGAGATCAACCCTGAGTGGACAAGACTTGGGTGTTGAAATACAAGCAGTACGGAAGACAAGGAAGGGAGACCTTCTCTCCGTCAAAGGTAAGGGTGACATCAACACCATGAAAGATGCAATCCAGGCTGCAACCGGTGCAACCGTTAGCAGTCGAGAAAAAAGTAATGTCACACTATACATCAGAGACATGGCCAGTAACACAACAGTTGAAGAAGTTGAGGGCGCCTTGAGGGCAGCATTTCTCAAGGAGTTTGAGTCGTGCGCTCCGGTCCTAAGGCCTATCAAAGATAGTAACTCGGGTACTCGGAGTGTCACCATCGATGTGGATAAAAGACTGGCCAAAGCCATCTTAAAGGTCGGCAGGTTGCGAGTTGGACTCGTAACCTGTCGCGTGAGAGAGAGGGTGGACGTCCGACATGACCTGTGGGTCATGTGGGCACCGTTCACACGAGTGCCGAGATAAGAAGCATGTGGTAAGACAGGCCACGAAGCCAAGAAGTGCAAAGATAAAGACGTGTACTGCGTCACTTGCAAGGTAAGGAGACATCGTTCGGGCTCAACGGCCTGCCCGATGTTCCGGAAGGAGATATTAAGAGGATTAGAGGACGCCAGTCTTCAGGTAAAAAGAGAACACGTGACCAAAGCGGTGAACGACACACTGAAGAAGGAGAGCGAAGCCAGAAAGGTAAGCCCTCCACAGATACAGGCGGTAAGAAGCCGGTATAAGCAGAAGAACGGAGAGTCGAATATGACCCTAAGGGCGCGACTCACGTGCTGGGGCGGGGTGAGGGCCCCAGCAAAAACAACGTTGAAGGCCCCACAGAGGAGCAAGCAGGCCGTGGAAAGATAGCAACCATGGCTCGAAATGAAGGTAAGACGGGGGGTCGGCGCCAATCCTGAGGACGCGACCCTCATGCGAGGTGGGGCCCTTAGCGGGGGGGAAGCTTTGCTCTCTTTTCACAGCTCCATTGATTCATAATAGTAAACAATGTTAGGGTTCTCAAAACAAATTTCAAATGTTCGATAGTAAATTATACGAAAATAAAAATTGTAGTGCTTATGTGTGATTTGTTTTGAGATCACTTACATTGTTTACTATTAAAAATAAACAGGGTTGATAATAATAGTTACAACAGTTTTTTCTTTCAATTGTGGAATAATGGAACATAGGATTGTACGAGACCCGCAATATAGGACTATGTATGTTGTATTACATTTATGATCATGACATACACCTCCCACTCTTTTGTGCTGAGCTATCCCACATAGTTTTTTTTTATCGGACCTATTGGACTACCGATGTGAGGTAAAGCGAAGAGATATAGATGTTAAAATCGGTCAGATATTTATGGAGCCTTCAGTCTTAATTTTCTTTATTTGGGTTCTATTACATTTATTTGTATTCCTGTGTATTTTTTTTAGCTAATTGTTTTATTCAATATACGTTATTATTATTTTCAACTAAAGGATTGTCTGTTACCTTTATTTCCTTTTTTATTTAAACATCAAACAACAGACTGGTGGCAGCAGAATCATCGCTACTTATAAAATCAGTAGGTCACACTCGTTACAATATGATGTCATAATGTTGTACAATATGCATCGTTCTACTGCAGGCTCTACTTGTATTTCACTTTATTACTGTTCAATTACTGTTTCATTACTGTTCCTAATTATTATGATCTAATTATACCTACCACAGAAAAAAAAATCCATGGGATGCAACGCTCCTTTAGGTGATAGTTTTGATAGAAGACTTCGGATACAGATTGAATTTGATATTAACGAAGTTATCATCAAACCAGTGAGAATGATGAAATACATGGGTATTTTAATCAACGACCAATTAACCATCGGTAAACATATACGACGCACTATTGAAAGAGCAAGTAAAACGATGAATGTACTTATGAAACTAATGCCAAACGGGAGTTCTGAATCTTATTTACATAGAATCGGAAAACAAAATTCTGACAGCTGCTGTCTCTGTACAGATGCAAGAGGTGATGTAAAGCATAACTTCTTCAATTGCAATAGGACTTATAATATAATAATAAAGTCAGATTGGAGTTGGACATTAGTATTGAAATTAATCAAGATAACGTGATAGAGTTGTTGCTGAATAATCACCGTAATTGGAAATTGATTGGTAAATTGATTACCAAAATCATTGGAATAAAGATTCAAGATAAAGAAGGGACGGTAGCGATCAAAACTCCTAATCTCTTGGTGTAACTGCGAGAGGTCGGTAGATGTAAGATCATCAGAGGTCATATTTAATAATGAATGAATGGGCGAAAAAAAGAGAACGACAGCTGTTTTTGAACACATGGTTAGAGTACAGTGTAATAACTGACGCGGCATACTGTTTTGTGTGTACATATTTTTTAATAGGTGAAACCTCAGATTTAGTGTTTGTGCGAGTTGGATTTAAAAACTGGGAACAAGATTTGGGAAGTGAAACGTGTTTTAAAAAACTTGTCTCAAGTGTTGCACATAGGAATTGTGGAGCTACGTGGTCATACTTTTCTAAAGTTGATGGTGAAAGTTCTTCTGTTGCTGCTCAATTAGTGAAGCTCATTTTCCATTAGTTCGCGAAAATAGGGCATATATGAGTATTAACGCTGACATATTATTATACACGGCTACACAAAATATAGCCCACCGTGATGATCAAGAGAGTAAAGAGAGCACGAATCGCGGCAATTTTATGGAATTGTTGACTCTATTTCCATAATATAACGAAACTGCTAAAAAGAAACTTGAAGTTACAAAAAATGCAGAATATACCAGTCCCAAAATGCAGAATGAAATCTTATTCATCTTTACGAAACTTTTTTCGCAAGAAATAAGCTTAAAAGTAAAGCTACGGTATTATTTGGAAGGAATTATTTATGAACGTTTTATCGGTTATATGCCAGCTAAAGATTTGAAGGCAAGGTACGGCGCGGACATCAATAAGTGTCTTGCACAAACGTATGATGGTGTTAGTGTCATGAGCGGGAGGTTAAAACCGTTGAGAGACGAAGTTCCACAAGCTCTGTATGCACATTGTTACAATCACCGCTCGAATTCAATTGTAGTCGACGTTTGTAGAAACTTACCCAATGGAAAATTGTTTTTTGATATTTTAGAGGCGTTATATTGGTTTGTTTCGGGATCGGCCATGCATTCAAGATTTATCGAAATTCAAAATGAAATTGATTCTTCTCAACCACTTATCGAATTGAAAGAAATTGAATGTACGCGTTGGACAGCTCAAGTTTATGCATGCTCAACTGTGAAGAAACTTTCAAGTAAAATTTTATTATTTTGAACAAAATTATTATCGAGAAAAATGACAGAGCATCGTAAGCTATAAGTTTGTTACACCAAATGGATTCTAATTTTGTATTTAATTGATGTATCTACTCCACAATTTCAATAACACTTAAAAGTGTAAGTGATAAACTACTTAAAGAAAATCTGGTAGAGGCTAATATATTATAACAATCTACGATCAAGACTTTGAAAAATTCGAGGACGACCCTGTACCATTAACGAATTCAATTATAGATGGAATGCCAATTGAATTTGATGATTTGATTTTGTTTCCAGAAAATAGGCATTACCTCGACAATCCCCCATTGGACAATATACAGATGGATAAGGAAGTTTTGACCGAAGAAAACAACAACTTGAAGAGAGAAACTGAAATACTCAAAGAAAATAATACTCTTAACGTGAAAATTCATGATGATGGCAATTTGCAAGATACAGTACATAGTGATATTTTTAATTTGAAAGACATAAAGAGCCCACTCATTACCACAACAGAAGATTCAATTGAACAAAAAAATGATCTCGAGACTAAAAACAGTCTTCTACAAGTGTAACAAATATTACACAAATTATTACACCTAATTCAAAAATGGATGACAATTTGCAAGATGCACTGTCAGATGGATATTGTTCTAGAGTGGCAGACAACACTCCCTTTGAAAACTACGGACATACATAAAGAAGCCCTAATTAACCAAGAAAATGACTTGGAGAAAGAGAAGAATTTTTCTGGACAATTTAAAGATAGTGATATGTGTAATCTTAAGACTGACGATGACAGCAATACACTACCAGATAGATCTTTTAAAAATGACCAATTGCGATATTGAGAATAGTAGCAGCATTAATGACATGATATATTACAAGACTCTAGAAGAAGAGAAGTGAAAATAAACATTTCGTCAGATATAACATTGACACCTAGTCCAAGCAACTGTCAATCTGTTGAAGATATTTAGGAGAAACACTTGCATTGGCCAAAGATTGAAGAGAAAAAAATTACAAAAAAGTTAAAAACTTGATGCCTTTCGCTTTGGTTTCTAGAGAATGGGAAGAATATCATAACAAAAGAGAGAAAAAAAAGACCGAGCAGATTATATTAAAAGAAGAAAGAAAACAATGCAGAAAAAGAAAAGCGGAAGAGAAAAAGAAAGCGCGGGTGGCAAGAGAATATTTCCCATATTATTAGTCCTAATTCCAGTTCTAAGGAAAGTGATTCTGAAAAATCTGACAGCGAAGATCATGAAACTCAGGAAGACAAAAAAATCTAGAATCCGGAAAATCAAACCCAATACGAAGTAAATGATTTCGTTTTTGTGAGATACGACAAAAAATACTTTCCTGGCAAAATAATCGATGAAGAGGATGAAGAGTATGAAGTGACAACAATGGTAGAAAGTGAAGAAGGAAATGTATGGAAATGGCCAGATTCCAGATACGGTTTGGTACAATTTAAATTCGCAATATTGAACATTATTTTTTTTTTCAAAAACTTAAAGGCATTTAAATACATAGAGCAAAAGCGCATTCATATTAGTTTCAATTGTTTATAGTTTTTTTCTATCTTCATTCATAAGAAAACGGGCATGAGTTTGTTGGAGTAGTTCAAATGATTTTGTTTGCAATGTTTGGGTGTGGATGCGCAACTTGTGTACAAATACAAATGTATATTTGGCCATAAAATGTTTTTGCAACGAATGTTGTTTAGTGTGTACTGAGCTTAACGTGAACATACGGCCCGTTTTCAGGTAGACTGTCTCGTTCCCAAGCACAAGCTCGGGACGCTAAAATATCCCGTTTTCCAAAAATGGACAACTTTTAACGGTAACAATTTTTAAAAAAGCGTCGAAAATCGAAACAAAATATATTATATTATTTATGAAAATAAAGTTTTACACATAGCTACAGATGTATGTGTAATTCCAACTAAAATTCTACCCTGTCAATGGAAGAAAAACATCTGCACACAGCCGGCTCTAATTCTAAGCTGTGGTTTCATTTTGCCGCTTATATTTAGGCTCAAAAAGTTGGGCCTTATCTCTTTTACTTTGTTCTGTAAAAATTATTTATAATGGCTGGAAAGAGGGAACGTGTAGTGCTAGGTTTTAACCAAAAACTTGAAATAATCAAACGTTTTAAAAAAGGTGAGACTGCCGCTGGTATTGCTCAAATCTATGGTGTTGGAAGAACAACGGTTAATGATATCAAACGCGATGCTGAAAAGATTGAACAACATGTGTCAACAATGCAAAGCACCGTGGAGATAAACTTAGTGCAAATAGCGCAGTCGTTGCTGATTTCAAAGAAAAACTAAATTTAAAAATATCTCAACTTAACCTCACTAGAAAACAAATCTACAATTGTGATGAGACCGGGCTCAATTGGAAAGCTTTGCCACAAAAGACACTTGCATCACTTTCAGAAAAAACAGCCCCGAGTGCCTGTAAACTATTATGGCCAAAAAAGTGCTTGGATGGACCAAACAATTTTTTCAGAATGGTTTCACGTTTTTGTGCCTCAAGTTAGAGCTCATATGACCAAGAAGCAGTTGTCGCAAAAAGCACTGCTGTTAATGGACAATGCCCCGTCACACCCTTCTCGTAAACTTAAAAAATTTCATTTGTTCAGCCCACAACCATTTTTTTATGTTGACTGCAGCTTGTCCAGTTTTTCCCTTTGTGGATCTGATGTATTTGGCATAAGTATCTCTAAGATTTTTCCATTTTTTTTTCATGTCGTCACCTAAAACATTTTTTTTCAGATCTCTTGCCACTGGGGACACATTTTATACTATTGGTCATAGTTTTCGCGTTGGGTTTTCAACTGTAAGTGCTATTGTGACAGGAGTTTGTGAAGTCATCTGCAGGCGTTTAAAAAATATATATTTGCCCGAACCTACAACGGCAATTTGGAAGAAGTCTAGTGAAGGATTTTATAATACATGGCAGTTTCCCAATTGTATTGGTAGTGTGGACGGTGAACATGGGACTATCAAGTATCCAGATAAAACTGGCTCCAACTACTGTTGCTATTTAAATAAATTTTCCATCATTCTTATGGCTATTGTTGGTCCAGTTTATAGATTTTTATGTATTGATGTTGGTGGATATGGTAAAAATAGCGACGGTGAGATTTTCGAGATATCTATCATGAGAAAACGATTTGAGACAAATTTAATGAATGTTCCAAAACCCAAACCTCTACCGGGTCAAAATGAACCATGCCCTAACGTTTTAATTGGAGATGAAGCTTTTGCTCTAAGATCATACTTAATGCGGCCATTTCCATATCGGCAGTCAAGATTAAATATTCAGAAAGAAAACTACAATGTAAGACTCTGCCGTGCAAGACGGGTCGTAGAAAATGCCTTTGGCATATTGGCTCAAAAATGGCGGATATTTTATAGGCCAATAGAAACGAAAATGACCACCACAATTTCAATTGTTGAAGCAACGTGTATTTTACACAATTTTTTGCGAACCAAAACATGCGAAGATATATCTTCCGAACTTTTAGAGCCGCCGGAACCTAATGGCCCCTTTATAAATTTACAGAATGATCCAAGACGGTCAACACAACTAGCATTTTCAACGCGAGACAAATTTGTTCAATATTTCAACACTTGAAATAATTGAGAAAAATAAAAATAATTAAAACAATTTACCATTTTCGTTTAACTCGTTTCCAATGTCAGTCCATATAATGTCTTTTTTCTTTATATTTTTATAATCTTCGTGCGCCAAATCATATAAAATTGGAAATCTTCTAACAATTTCAATTAGTTTTTCTGTCTTTGACATTGTTGCGAATTTAATTTCGTCACGATAAAAACGCGGTCGACAGCGAAATGAATTTCGCACCTGAAAAAACGCTGCATATTTCGCCCCGCAGGCGGCAAATTCGAAACCTGTTTGACTACCCACGTAAGTCGCTGTGTACTTGAAATGTCGCGAATTTCGTAAAGCAAAATATTCGTTGACGCTGCGAATATTTCGCGTCGGTCTGTGGGATCCTTAAGTCATTAGTTTGATAATTAACAATGACTTAGGAAGATTGTGCATGGACAGTAGACGAAATGGAGGAGTTGATCATGTTTGTGCGAGATAGAAAAGAATTATATGATCAAACCTTGCCAAGATACTCAAATCGAGATCGTATAGATCATCTCTGGAGTGAAATAAGTCAAAAAATCATAAACAAAAACGGTAGGTGCAATTATTTCAAAATTTAATTATAGGCTCATTTACATTGACTGAATTTTCACACTCAGCCTTCGGGAGTAACACAAAGTACGTTCAAGCAAGCACATGTGTACTCGAGGGAAGTCACTATTTACATTGAATTGTAAAAGTCATTTTACTGTAATTGTACTGTTAGCAAAGTCTGTTGGAGTGAATGATGTCCCAATGGGATTGACACGGCTTATCAAGCTATTAGACTTATGGTTTTCGTCAATTGAACGTTTTGTTGAACAATTATCTGATACTATTATAGTCTGGACTCACTAGCTTACAATCTCCACACCATGTTTGGATTGGATCACCATTTTCGAGATATAATCAGTTTTTATCTCCGCGAGATAAAAAATGATCAAATCTAATTGATAGTTCATATTTTCTTATAGCACAACTGAACAAATTGGAAACCACCATCCAAGTCTCTTAAACATAAGCTGGATTCCCTCCTATTGAACTGGATAACATTAAATATATTACTTCAGTTAATCATTTTCCTCCTCATTTAATCAATAGACTTTTTCAAAAATTTAAATAATAATAATAAACCACATCCATTCAATGATTTGAAACAAGAAGCTGGGAAAGACTGGGCACAGGGTTTTTTGAAGAGGCACCCAGAATTGTTCAGAAAACAACCTGAAAGCACCTCAGCTGCGCGTCCTGCCGGATTCAACACACAGGCGGTTGACCAATTTTTCAGCTTTTTAGGAAATGTTTATGATGAACATCAGCCAACACCTGACCGGATTTACAATTACGACGAAACAGGAATTTCTATTGTGCCCAAGACAAAGTGAAAAATAATAGCGAAAAGAGGTCGAAAGCAAGTTGGAGCCATAACTTCCGCAGAAAGAGGTACGACCACCACTGTCGAAATATTTTTCAGTGCAAATGGCCAATATATGCCGCACATGATAGTATTTCCTAGGAAGAGGATGGATCCGCAACTAATGTTAAATGGAGAGTTTGCAGTGATTCTGGCTGGATGACAGCAGAGTTATTTCTGGAATGGTTTTAAAAGTTTATAAAGCTTAGTGGAGCATCCGTCGAACGACCTGTTTTGTTACTGTTGGATGGGCATAGTATCCACAGGCAAAACACTGATCTCATAAATGAAACTCGATCCCACGAAGTTTTCTTTGTTTTTCCCCACATACTACTCACCGCCTTTAGGTCGCTGACGTTGCTTACATGAGACCGTTAAGCACCTATTATGATAACCAAATAACAGCTTGGCTTCGAAGCAATCCAGGAATGATTATTACAGTTCGGCAAGTTGCTGGAATCTTTGGGAAAGCTTTCATACAGGCGACCTCAATGTCAACGGCTGTGAACGCGTTCAAAAAATGCAGAATTCGGACATATAATACAACAGTTTTCTCTGAAAGTGACTTTGCTGTTTCCTTGACGACGGATTTTCCGCAAACCGAGAGAGAGCCGAATACTGAAGTACTGACCGCAACAACTAGAACATCTAATATCGAATTTGCTCCTGCAGCAGCATCGTTGGTTAATTCCCAGATTTTGGCTCCAACTTTCACTGAAACACAGCCTAGTATCCAAACAGCACCAAATTGTCCTGAAGTCCTCCACTACAACAGTACCTAAGACGCAGCCAGCATTGTTCCCATCCACTCAGCCTAGAATAGAGCTAGCTAACAAACCTATAGGTTCTATTATTGCAACGCCTACGATAATTCCAGCAAGTCTGACACCTGCTAAGATCGAAGTAGAGTCGATTTCTAAACTAGATGTGACTACACCCGTGTCGGTTACTACACCTATCAGTGTTTATAGCACTTTGGTGCTATCTGCAATATCAACCCCTAAGCCTGGTTGTTCTAGTTGGTCTGATAACACTGAAATAGACACACCACCAAGTACTCCGAGAAAATCAACATTTTCTCTAGCCAGTCCCCTGCAAATAATGCCCTTTCCAGTAACACGCAAAACTTCTCGCGTTGTTAGAAAACGAGGAAAAACCGCTAGTATAACTTCTTCACTATATAAACAAGAATTGGAAGAGACGATTGAAAAAAAGAAGCTGGCAGAGGAAGACAAGCAAATGAAAAAAAAAATAAGAAAACTAAACAAAAATCTGCGGTAAATAGAAACGGAGCGACCAAAAAGGAACAAGTATCTAAAATTAGCTCATCAATAGAGAGCAGCGATAGTGAAGTTGAAAATACACCATGTCCGTATTGTAAAGGTTATTATTTGGAGTCGAATGAGGGCTGGGCTACATGTTCTGCATGCGGCAAATGGGATCACTGTACCTGTGCTGGTATAGATGACGAAGATAAAGATGCAACGTTAACTTGCAAATTTTGTCGGCAAAAATAAATAGATTCTTGCAAACCTTATCTTGCCCCTAAGGGTACCCCATCTTACCCAAACGAGGGGGGCAAGATGGGAAGATCTAACTTTTATACTTTTTGTCAATTATCTATTTAATTACGTAACATAAGTTTTCTGACTAGACTCAATCATGGGAGACTGATGCCCAAAGATGATTATTAGAATAAAAAACATGATATAGATACGAAAATCTCAGTTTTAATGAGCTTCAAACGTTACGTACTTCGTCTTTCCCCATTTGGGGTGCCGACGTACTCTCAAATGCTGTAGGGCCCACAACTGAGGCCAACCAGGTCGCCTTCCCTGAAGTTACAGAGCCACCAAGACAAGACTTATCGAGATAATGCGGTTGAACTGCATTTACATGGCTTAGTCCTGACATAAGATTACCCTGATGAAACTAAGCATGCTGGTACAATCCGTACTCGATGACGGTGGCACGGGGACCGTTCTTATCAATCGACTGTTGAACAGAGTTATAACTCATTGTCTGTTATGTCGTCGATCAAGTAATGGTGCTGCTCTAGTCCGCCCAAATCAGCAGCGTTAATGCGAAAAAAATGCGGGAGAAGCTCTTGCTTACAAAGGAGCTCAGAAGCTCTACAAACTTAACAAGTCTCAGCTTGCCATTTCAAATATTGATAGGGAATTCAATGCAAACACTTGTGAATGTCCTAACATCAACGAAGTTGAGGCTAGGCAAGAGATTTCTGAGACTGAATCGCAGAGAGACGACGGTCATAATCAGAACCTGCGATATTAAGATATGAAGCTCATCTCGACTACTGCAAAATTAACTGACATTCAATAAGAGCAAATGAAGTATATGAAACACAAGCAAGAATGCCAAGAATATTGAAATTGTTTAATGAGTACTGTCGCAGCAATAATTGCTAGGGTGATAAATTGAGCGTAATCGAACATAGCATTATGTCGAATCAATGCTTTTTCATTTCATTCATGTTTTTTGACAATTTCACTGTTCAATCATTTCTCACAAGAACGAAAACAATTTTGGAATACCTTATTTGCCATCATTATGGTGCTAGTCCAGCATTTCTCAAATTGTGGTCCACGGCCCAGTACCGATCCGCAGAAAATATAAGAATGAATAATCAATTTTTTGGGACTGTTTTTTGTTGCTCTTTCTTGGAGATGGAACACGCAAGAATATTACAAAGTTTACCGGCCTCTTGTCTCAAAAATGTGAAAGCGCTGTGCTAGACTGACCATTACAATGACTTTTCCATACGATAATGTATGTATTTATCTCTCTGAGTTTACTTTGAATGCTCCTGTGAGGATTGAAAAGTGGGTGAATATCGACTCAATTTTCTACATCGTTCTTTTTGTTTTTTGCTCTAAGAATTGACTAACAATTCCAATTTCAGCCTAGTTTATAGACATAGTTCCTTATCAGCCATTCCACTCCAATTGTAATATGAATTGCATAAAATACTGCAATGTTACACATTTGAGGGTGAAAATGTTTTGATTTTCTGTTGATTGTAGCTATTGTAGTCAACGCAAATTACAATCACTTCAAAATCCAAATCAATGATTCCCCTATTTCAGTCGGTAAAGTTCACTAGCTTGAACTCCATCTGGATCCAAAACTAATCATACCCAAGAAAGCAGAGATGAACCAGAGATCTAACAGATGCACAAATAAATTGGATGATTAGAATGAGAGCGGGTGATGAATGTCAGTGGGCAGTGATGATCACCCACATATCTCCAAAACCACACGTCCGAAAAAGATGAGGATGATCTGTCCTTCTGCCACTTTTACAAACGACTCGCACCAGTTACCGCTGCGCATTTCTGAGAGGCAGTTGTGTTGTTTTGGCGCCTCGCCGATGTGAGGAGTTCGCGTATTAATAAAATTAACGATAAGTGACTGTTTTCTCATAAGTGCAGTTATGGGTAATGAGACAGGTGACCCAGATTGCCCGTGAGTGATTACCATCACCCGCAAAGATTTATATTGATTTTTCCTTTCCAGATGCCTGAAGTACGGTTCAGAACAACCAAAAATGCTAACTGGTCATCTAATTCTTCAGATAAAAAAAGTGGCATTCGAATATGCTGAAAGGTTGAATTCAAAGCACAACTTCAACGGGGCTTCAAGAATGGCTGGACGTAATTGGTTGAGCGCATTTATGTTGGTAAATAATATATCTATTGGGACACCAAAAATAACAAGCATCAACAGAAATACAGCTTTCAATGAAGAGAACGTGCAGTTGTTCTATGAGCTATTAGGAGATATAATGGCAAAACATAAATTTGTTCCTATAAACATCTACAGAGTGGAACAAAAGCATCAAATAATGACTGTAGCTTTTTAATTTGAAAAATGAAAGAATTTTCGATATAAAAGTTGTTCGGTTTATTATTATACATGATATGACCCTTCAAGTTTGTCCCTATCTTCTTTTGTTTTGCCGCAATCGCAACCAACTTTGTTTTTCTAAATAGCACCCATATATTTTTTTGGGATTTTCAAACAAGCGTATTTTTCTGTTTTCAATAATAAAATTTTGTCATTATGGAAGAAGAAAGAATAATTTCAAAAATTGACGAAGTTAAAAAAATTCATTCATTAAGTTATGAAATACATGGCAGGGCAATCTTGATAATTGTATTTTTTTACTCAGTGAATGGATTTTTTCTTTATTAATTTTATTTTCATAATGATTCAATTCTATTATTGAATACAGATTAATACGCTTGTTCAAAAATCCAAAAAAAAATATATGGGTGCTATATAAAAAAACAAAGTTGGTTGCGATTGCAGCAAAACAAAAGAAGATACGAACTAACTGAAAGGGTCACATCAAGCATAATAATAAACCAAACAACTTTTATATTGAATATTTGTTCATAACTTTCTGAATTAAAAAACAACAGCCATTATTTGATACTTTTGTTCCACCCTGTATAGTTGCGATGTAACAGGGATATCTTCTGTCCAAACTCCAGGTAAAACACAAGCTACGAAAGGGCAGAAGAAAATGGAGTCTATCACAAGTTAGGAGAGAGAGAAACGTCACTTTGTTGTGTGCAATAAGCGCTGCTGGAATTTATTCCATCAATAATCATTTTTCCTACAAAGAGACTGACTCGTCTACTCAAAAAGAATGGTTCTACAGGAGCTCTTTACAAATACTCAGAAAACGGTTAAATGCATGAAAACCTCTTTCGTAAATGGCTTTTGTACTTAAAACACCACGCTAAACGGTCTGCGGATGAACCTGTTCTGTTGATACTAGACAATCGTGCTAGTCATATTCTCTCTCCATCTAAGACTATCGCAAAAGCAACCACATTCATATACATTCTTCACCAAAATACACATCGCATGAAATGCAGCCTCTGGATGTTTCTATCTTTGGACCACCAAAAGCAGCTTACAAAAAAGAATGTGACTTATTCCTGGAAAGCCATATCGAAGAAAAGAACGCCTTATGACGTAGCATCCTTTATGAGAGAAGCATTTGATAGTGTTGCATCTATTAGCAAGAGAGAATCTGGATTTGAAGCAACTGGTATTTTCCCAAAAAATCCTCTAGTGTTTTCAGAAGATTTTTTTTGAGATTCTCCGATCTGATTCTACAGCAGTTTAAAATTGTGCTGTATTTATTTCAATTTCTACTACAGATGTAGTGCAAGATTCACGAGGTCAAAGCAAGTAGACAATTCAGTTCTTGGCACATCAAAACAAGTAGAACTCACTTTGCGACATCTCGAGCCAAAGAGTCGTCTGATGAGGTATTTACTATCCAAGACCTTATGAAATTACCTGGCTTTCCTACAAGACATGTTTAAAAGAAGCAGCATGCCACAGTCTTAACTTCGACGCCAATCGAAGAAAATTCAATAGATTCAGAAAATGAGATAAGAAAATCTTAACAAGACAGATAAATGAAAAGGTAAAGACAAAGAAAAGAACAAAATAGCCATGAAAAAACTGGTTTAGGTGAACGTGTGCTCCAACAAATGACCGAAGGGCTTGAGAGAGAAGGTCATCATGTTTACTCCGACAACTTTATCATTACGACAGATTTGATGGCTTCGTTACAGACAAAATTTATTGACTCCTGTGGAACGGTACGATCAAATCGGAAGAACCTTCCAAAAGATAACAGAGATCTCATTTGCGGCGATTATGACTGGTCGACTTGTTGCATCAAATGGAAAGACAAAAAAACAGTCCAATTGCTTTTTCAAATCCGCTCACCAACTGAACAGCTCGTTGTCGGAAAAATAGAGAAAGATGGATGTTGCCTATTAGTCTTCGGTTAGACTGATCTGCCGGATACCCTCGGACGTATCAATCTTCGGTAAGGGTGGTGGTCAATTGTTGCATATCAGTCTTTGGTTAGACTGATCTGCCGGATACCCTCGGACGTATCAGTCCTCGGTAAAGGTAGTGGTCAATATTAAGACCACTGCTCTTGCGAAGAGTCAGTTATAGTCAGTCATTACAAGTCATTACAAGTTATTACGATTTATTACTAAGCAGTCTTGAGATAGAAAAATTGTACAAAAAATCCGATAACAAAATTACAAAGAATAAATTTACAAACAGAAACAAACACAATTTCTTATCAACCCAATAAAAAGAACCACTCCCTGATTAGTAAAACAATTTGGGAGAAGTCAATTGTCCCAAATCTGTGGTCGATTTTTGGCGATACATGGGGAACTTTGATGAGGCAAACCTTCTGAAATAGTTTTATGCCATTGATAGAAAAGCTAGAAAATGGTATCACAAGCTATTTTGTCATTTTTCAAGATTGGAGTGGATACATTTATTTAGTAAACGACAGACGATTATTAGTTTAAGGACGCTTGAGGCCACTAGCATCACACAAGTTACTATTCTTAAATTCATGATTGTGATGAAACGGCAGTAACCGTTTACAAACCGCCAAAAATTCTGGCAGCGTGTAGCGACAAACAAGTGCGGAAAGGGGAACTTTAGTGATTGTGTGTAATGCCATATGTGCAAACAGCACATACCCACCACCCATGTTTGTATTTCCAAAGCATAATTTTAAACCCCATGTGCTCAACGGAGCTACCCCAGGATCAAAAGGCACTGCCCATCCCACTGGCTGGATGACCTCTAAAAATTTTCTCAAACATATTGAACACTAACTTAATTACACCAGATGTAGCTTGGAAAATGAAATTTTACTTATTTTGGATAACTGCAAAAGCCATTGTGACTTCAATGTGGTCAAGTTAAATGAAGAAAATGGAGTGATATACCTGACCTTGCCTCCCCACTGCAGTCACAAGCGCTAGACGAATCATGTTATGATTTATTTAAAGCTTCTCACAACAAACAAACAAAAGAGAAATTCCTGTAAATATCTACAATATAGAAGAGATTGCGGGAACAGCTTTTCATCAAGCATTTGTACCATCAAGCGTCATAAGTGGATTTCGCCGTTCTGGTACAGCTCCGTTTAAGTCTGAAAGTTTTGACGAATCGGAGTTTTTATGTTCTACTGCAACAGACAGACAAATACTAAATCAAGACACAACTGATGATACTGAAACTAACAAAGTAAATGCCTATTCTGTAGTAAACTGGTGAATAAACATTTTATAAAAACAAAATGATAGAACTGTACCATAAAAAGACGCTAAATGAATTGAGAATATTGACTGAAGTAACGAGAATTTTATTGCCCAATCTAACATATGTACAGTCTGTTCAGTTTAAGTGTTGGTGCTTCATAATGGCCTCATATTTCGAAGAACTGAAAAGTGACTTGCAAGATTTCATAGGAAATCACTCGAAGATTATCTGAGAAATAAAATCGACTGTAGAGCTATTTTGGAAGTGGGTCAAATTGAAAACGACTTTCCTAATTTTCTTCGAACTAAAATAAGAGATCATAAACTTACAATGATAAAGATGTCACGTGTATATTGATAAAAGACCGTTACTTAATTTTTCCATCAGTGGTAAAAAAAGCTTAGAAAATTTTGAGTTCGATAGGTGAAATTCATTGATGCCCAAAACAAAATAATTCGTTCAATAAGTGTTTCTGATTTTCATTATATGCTTCTATTGAGAATGAAAATTACCTAATATCAATAACTGATAACAGCATTATAATTCACTGTTAAATGTACTCTTATTATCTGAACGAAGATTTTTGTCTCCCAATTTTAGAGAATCCTACGATAGTTATTTGATCATGTAGTATCCGCCTTAGAATCCTCGTCGTGATGTTAAATTCAGACTTCCACAATTCAAATTTCTCTGGTATAATTTGATCAACGAAGAACGCCGTTTTATTGTCGCAGGCATCTTAATTTGTGTTTGTGCGTGGTAAGTGAATGATTCAAGTGTTTCGGAAAGTAAATGATTGAAGTTTTACGCTCAGGCTGATTTACCTATGATTCAAAAAGGTAATTAATACCTCATTTTTGTTTCTGAATAAGTTTATAAATTGTTCTATTTTCAATGTTAATATCTTCCGTTTCATATTCACAGATGTTCGACAAATATGTGAGAAAGTAATTGGAAAAGTCGTCATGAAAATGAACGGACGTTAATCGAAGGTTGGTAGAACACCGTTGTATTCCTCTTTAATCCTAATCTCTCGCCAAATGCTAATCAATGCAATGTACGAGGCAATTAGAAGTTTTAACATGCTGAATTATTGAATTTATTTTTCAAACTACTTTGTGAACATACCTAATCACTTGATTTTCACTTCTATCAGACTTACTTTCTCATTTCTTAATTTAAAGCAAAAAACAATTGAATGATTATGTATTTTCTGGATAATTATTGTTCTGGCGATCTTACTACTCGGAAAAATTTGGAAATCGATTTGGTAATTATAACTAAAGTTAAATAGTGGATCAAATTTCTGCAATTAATAATCGAGATTTTTTGTTCTGAAATCGTTGAATTGTTTTTTTTTTCCTAATGCACACGAGCAAAGTTATCAACACAGTGCTCTATTTAATGTTGGGTTAATTCAAAATATTGCAGAATTTTTTGGTAATGAATTATAAACAAAAAATTCTGCAATGTAAAAAGAACAGTCGCGACTAGAACAATGACACGCCTCTAGTATTAGCCAAACATGTAGTACGTTTCTGTTGTTGGCACAGATTTTTCACCTTCTTAGTTCAGAAGTCATTTTCTTTCTTCAACTTTTGGCAGGATGTTCTGGTATAGCAGACAGCATGTGATCTTTCAGAGTTGAGAGTTCCAGTATCTTCTATTGTTGTGCTTTGTTATCTGTTTTTAACTGGAATCGTGCGAATAAGTATTTGAAAAAAATGGTTCACCGAGAATACGATCGCTAATGCTTCCCGGTCCAACTGCGAATGATTTTGCTTTGCTACGGTTAATACTCGCGACGCAAAAGCTACCGGTCGTTCTTTATCGTTTACTATATGGCTTAAGACTCCGGCAATGCCCACTGGAATGGCGTCGCAGGTGAATCTAACCGGTTACGCTGGGTTGCATGGTGGCAAGGTCGCTTGCGATCTCACTTTTTAATTTGATGAGCGCAGCTTCGCAGTCGGTGGTTCAACGAAATTTCGCGTCTTTTTGCATTAATTTTCGAAGCTGATATAATATAGTCGAGTTATGCGGTATAAAACGCGCGTAATATGTCACCAACCCGAGGAATCGCCGTACATCGTCCACGCTTGCTGGTGTTGGCATATTATTGATTGCCTGTACCTTTTCTTAACTTTTTAAGATAGAATTTTGCTCGATCACGTGTCTTAAATATTCCATTTGTTTTTTGAATAAATCGCATTTGTTTTTATTAAGATGCAGGTCAAACTGCTTAAGACACAGCTGTAGGTTATACTGACACTTCTCGTTTGTTTTGCCGTGGATCAATGATGCGATTAAACTTGCTAGGAGCCGTCTTTATAACAAAAGAGAGTCTGATCATTTGATAATTTCCGCGATGCGTAGTTATTGTCTGTATTTGACTTCTATCTTCATCGACTTAAACATGAACGCTCTAAATTAATCGAGTTTACAGAAATATCTGAAGTTTCTCAATACATCTAAGATTTCTGTAATTTGGCGAATCGGATAATTTGCGTTTACTAAACTCCGATAGTTATTTGTTCGTATAGTATCCGCCTTAGAATTTATGTTGTCTTGTTGAACTCAGACCAGTGCAATTCACATTTTTCTGATATAATTAGCTATGTGATTTGATCAACGAAGAACGAACTTTTATTGTGGCAGCCATCTCAATTTGTATTTGTGCGTGGTTCGTAAAACGTGTTGTTTTTACCAAACAGGAATTAATTTCAACGCAGTTTGATATTTCCGTTAAAAATAAACTTAAAAAGTAAATGCACATTGATTACTGTATGGTTTCGAATACAGGAAAAATACGAAGATCTCAATTGGGAAATTACCGCTTATCTTGTTTATTTTCAAGTGTTCAACATGGTCTAATACTCAATGAATTTCATTCATTTTCGGTCGTATCAATTATAATAATCGTTTATGAACGATTCACGACGTGTTCCGGAAAATAAAAGATTCAAGCTTCACATTCAAGATGATTTACCTATGTTTAAAAAAGGTAACTAATGTTTCATTTTTGTTTCTGAGCAAATTATAAATGCTATTTTCAATGTTAATTTCCTCCGTTTTATATAAAGGTGGTTGATAAAAATGTGAGAAAAAAATTGGAGAAAGTTATCAGAATGAAATAACGTACAACGTTAATCAAAGGTAAAACACCGTCGTATTCCTCTTCAATACTAATCTCTTGTCAAGTGCTAATCAGTGCAATGGACAAGCCCTTTGGAAATGACCACAGTGATGTTTTTTTTTTCTATGGCAGTTTGATGTTAGAGATCATGTGTACTGTCAATGTTACTTTTTAAATATAATGGGTAAATGATGGCACTCTTGTGATCGTATTATATTAATGATTTATCCGTCCGTTACAGTCGCCGAACAAAACGAGGGTGAAAGTTCACAAGAAATATTACATCATAATAAGGAACATTCTCAAAGTACGTTAACTAGCGCTAACTGATTTGAAATTAGTTTAGTTTATTAATTGTAAACTATCGATTACAGAAAAAAAAAAGACGTACATTACCTTTGGAAATACATCGCCAAAACAATTCAACTTTAGAGAAAAAATACTTTACAAATCGATTAATAAATTGAATGGGAGAATATACAAGCAGAAGAGCACAATAGCTACTTTACGACAGCGAGTGAAATTGTTCCAGAATAATATAGGCCAGTGATTCCCAACCGGTGGTTCGCGAACCCCTAGGGGTTCGCAGTGTTTGCAGAGGGGGTTCGCGAAAATAATATTGTAATGGCGGATTTTTTAAAACGCCATTAAAATCAAAAGCAAAAAAAAAAAACAAAAACACAAAAATTAAATAACACATCCACTGTAAAACAGATTGTTCGCTGCCTGTTTGTTAAGAAATCGATAATAAATTTCAATATTTTTATTTCTTTTTTCCTTATTGGTTTTTCAAAATTACTTCATCAATATCAAATTATATCAACAATTTTATACATTATAATTTATTCCTCTTATTCAAGTAATCAAATACTATTCTCTTTTTATTACAAACATTTATTTATATTTAAAACATTTTATCAATGTGATTAGTATCATGTTCTGCTTTATATTTAAAATCATTGCAGCAGTTTTCCCTTCTATGTAATATTTTTTTTTACAATACAATTGGAAATAAATATCAAATTAAGGCACTTTACTACAGATTTTAGAATTAGATACTTGTTCACAACCGGGAACTGGGAGAGTAGTGTTGTATTAACCGACGTTCATACATAGGCTTAGCACTTGTAAAGCTTGAGTGATAGTGATACTGTGACTGTCAAGTTCTCGTGTAAATGGTTTAATAATTATTAATTCAATTATTATTATAGCTTATTTTTATTATGGATCGATGGTTAAAAACGGGTCGTTTAGAAACGAGACATGATAATCGAGATGATAGTACTGAAAGCTGTAGTGAGGTACCGTTTCACCAGACGAAAAACAAGGGAAATGATGATAGAAAAGGGAAAAAGCGAAAATATGACAGCGACTATCTACAATTGGGTTTTCATTTTACTGGGGATGAGTCGAAACCTAAACCGCTTTGTGTTATATGTAACAAAGTTCTTGCCAACAGCAGTTCAAAACCATCACTTCTTCGTAGACATATTGAAACAAAACATCCGACACACAAAGATAAACCTCTTGAATATTTCAAAAGAAAATTAGCAGATATCAAAAAGTGTAGCCTTTCTTCTTTCTTGACTTCAAACGAAGATAGTAAAATGGCCTTTGAAGCATTATTTCGAGTAAGTTATAGAATTGCAAGATCTGGACAAGTGCATATAATAGCAGAAAATTCAATTGGACCATGTGCGAAAGATATCGCCAAATGTATGCTTGGGGAAAAGGCAGCAAAAAAAAAACTGAGCTAGTTCCCTTATCAAACAACATGGTGTCGCGTAGAATTAATGACTTGGCTAATTATGTGGAGAACGAACTTCTAAAAAGAATAAAATTGAATTATTTTGCAATTCAACTTGACGAATCGACGGATGTAACAAATGCCGCAGTCTTGCTTGTCTACGTTAGATATCTTTTTACGAATATTGTTCAAGAAGATGTACTATTTGCAAAACCTTTGAAAACCTACACAACTGGAGAAGCGATATGATCAATGGGTATTTTGAAAAGAATGGAATAAGCTGGTCTTATTGTGTGGGTGTGTGTACAGATGGTGCAAAATCAATGACAGGAAAATTTTCTGGTTTTGTGGCACAGGTGAAGAAGATCAACTAGAAAATTCAATGGACTCATTGTTGTATTCATAGACAAGCTTTAGTATGTAAGCGTATTCCTGCAGAGTTATCTACTACTTTAAGTGATGCTGTGAAAATTGTGAACTTTATAAAATCGCGTGCTACAAATTGCCGTCTATTCCATACGCTTTGTAAGGATTTTGGGAGTTTCCACGTTTCTTTACTACTTCACACAGAAGTTAGATGGCTTTCCCGTGGTGAAGTTTTGACGCGTTTGTTTGAATTGAAGTCTGAAGTTCAAGGATTTTTTATTGATCATTCGTTTCATTTGTCTTCTTTTATATCCGATGTTCTTTGGCTGCAAAAGCTTGCGTATTTAGCTGACATTTTTTGTAAACTGAATGAGTTAAATATGTCTTTTTACAAGGCGAGGGTGTCACCATTTTCAGTGTACATGATAGAATTGAGGCTATGTTGAAAAAGATCAATTTTTGGATTTAATGCCTGCAGATGAATGAGTATGGATGTTTCGATTCTGTCAGCACTTTTTTATCAGAAAATTCAATTAAACTTGACGAAAACATTAAGGGGCAGCATGCAGAGGTTTCTTGTAAGACCAGCGGGGCAACGGAGCGGGGGGAAGAGCGATAAAAGCGTCACAGTTATCAGGACCGCATCGGCCCATGGCAACGGCAAATTCTTGGGTACGAAATTGGACTCGCACCGAACTTTGCATTGTGGTCTTTTCTAACAAATATCGGAACGATCAACTATCCAAATATTTTTTGAAATATTAAATTAATGTGAAGAAATTTATTGAACAATGTCCTTCCGAAATTTAACCCGATTACTGGCACACTCGAACCCACAAGGT
>JAZBGZ010000723.1:19925-31641 GCA_037414795.1 Stenodera caucasica | reverse complement strand
ATCAAAGAGACCGAGGGCCGTCTACAAGTCAGAATCAACAACGAATGGGGCACCGTCTGCGATTACAACTGGAACATCAAAAATGCCGCTCTCGTTTGTCAACAATTAGGCTTCGTATTGAACCCGAACGATTGGCGCCTGGAACGGAGCGAGATTCCTCTAGCCGGACTACAAGAGAAAATCTTATTGACCAACGTACAATGCGACGACTACGATCTGGACATAACGAAATGCCGTGCGGAAATTGGCGGCAATTTCGAAAATTCCTGTACGCACGATAACGACGTCGGTATCCGTTGTTACGAACAATCATGGGCCGGATTGCGCTTCAGTCCGTTATCCGAACGCAGTAATATCCAATTTATAACAATTGAAAAAGCCGGATTGCTCGATTATGCGACTAATACATTCAAACCGGCGCTACAAATAGACTTTGCACGGCACAATTTCGAAAATATCCGAATCATCAACAATTATTTCCACGGATTTGGCGTTTTATACGCCGATATTTACACGGATGATACCATAAATATAGTGAAGAATTCGGAATTTTCGAACAATAAAGGCGCCGGCGTCGATTTAAAACAGCTAAGCTTCAACTTTTACGGCTGCAACATCGAGAACAATTTCATCGGTATAAAACACGACCCGTTTATAACGAACTTACAACAACGGGAATTCGCCGGATGGTTCTCAATAAGCGACGATCTGTACCATTATCGCCCATTCACAATACCATACGACAGTGATAATAATCTGATTCACATACAACGAGGCGAGACGATGTATTTTATAACAACTGAAATAATCGGCGACGATGTGATGAGATCGTATAAGATACGCACCGATCCTGGTTGGGTCATCGGTATACAATTGTTGAATCCGATCGGCAATCGGAGCACCGAAACGATCTCCATTCACGACTCGATCACGTTGAATTACCAATCAGATCTGTGGGATGTGAAGCGCGATCTGTCGAGCTTTCCGACAACTTCAACCACACACGGAATTTTATTGAATTATAACAGCGGTAATTATGCGATCGGCGGTACTGTTATCGTTATCAGTACGATCCGGGCGCCCCAACAGAACGTCTACAATCGAATCGTTAAAGGTCCCATACCGACTGTTTCGATCAAAAATACGAAAATTCGCCGCAATTATTACGGAATCTCCGGATTATATTACAATCGTTATTTTGATGAGTTGGGTAATCATTTTTTACGTAAAGCAAATGAAACTTTTAAATTGTATAATTGCGAAATTTCCCACAATATAAACGGGGCGATTTTCCTGCATTCGCCTAATTGGGATCTACATTCGAGTAATCTATCCGAAATTACGATTATGGTGAATAATTCATTGATTATCGATAATGGGCGTGGAGTTTATCAATTTTCGCGCGATATGCGATCGTCGAACAATCTCTTCCATTATATTCTGCAAGATGTGACGATTGAGAGGAATCAAGGCGGCGGCTTCGATGTCAGTTTGCCTTATGTTTGGAAATACAACGAGAATTTCACGCATTCGGTCTATATCGATAATAATACGTGGATTAATAATAAGAATTTCGGGTTTATAATCGACGGCCATTTCGCTATTGTCAATATAACAAATTCGAAATTCCTCGATAATGCCTGTTCGAACGGCCTATTATCGTTGCGTGGGATGGAGAAGAAATTGTTGATTAGGAACAATAAATTTTTGCGCAATTCCGGCAAATTCATCGTCGAATTCTCGTCGAATAGTCAATCGGAAATAATCGGCGATCTACCAGCATGGTTCATTTACAACGAATTAAGATCGAATCGATATTTATCGAGGGAACGTAATTTCGAACAAATCTACAGCCAGCCGAGCTCAGTGATCATCTTCAACGGCATCCAAAAAGTCAATATAAATCGTAATTTATTCACGGAAAATTCGCTAAATTATCAGCTAATAGCCGGCATAAAAACCGCCAAAATCCACAATTATTTGAACGTTAAAGAAAATTGGTGGGACACAGCCGACGATTATCGAATCAAACAGCAAATCTTCGATTTCGACGATTGGAACAATTACGCAATCGCCGATTATTACCCGTTTTTGATCGACGACAATTTCGAAGCGAGTTATTCTGTGTCGTTCTCAACAAATCAAACCATCGATTTGGATCGACTCGGCGGCCGTTTGATCGAAGATCTGACAATACCGTATCGCAACCAACCTTACGTCATCCAATCGGATCTGACAGTGATGCCGCAAGTCACTCTAACCATCTATCCAGGTGTCGTATTGGAATTCGGCCCGAATGTCGGCATTCTAGTTTTGGGCCGTCTCAAAGCCCAAGGCTACCAAAACAACGAGATTGTAATGCGACCGATACAATCGAAGAAATTCGAAAATATGGAAACACGAAAGCTGCCGAATCGCGACAAACGTCAATTGGAGAATCTGATCGGATCGGATAGCATCCGATTGTGTCAAGGTGGCGGTTGTGTGATGGACGACGATAAACAGTCGCCGCGTCAAGGATTTTTGGAATATTTCAATAGAACTACGTTACAATGGATGCCGATGTGCGATAAACGATTCACTGAGCGTAACGCCCAAGTCGTATGCCGCGAATTGGGCTACGATTCGTTGAATGTTTATTTCGATTACGATATTCGCATCGAATTCCACAGTAATTCGTTGTCGCGAATTTGGTCGTGGCCGGAACCGTTACAATGTATCGGTAATGAGAGGAAATACGAACAGTGTCCGATACGTTTGAACGGCCAACAATACGGCCATCGGCACGAATGCAAATGGAACGATAAATTCATTTTTATTAATTGCGGCCATCGGAATTTGGACCGTCGCTACGATTATTGGGGCGGTATCCGATTCGCCGATTCCGATTTCGAACAGCAAATCTATACGAATAAATACCACGATTTCAACACACATATGACAATAACGAACGAGGAGTCCGTATTGGAGTTTGTACGGATTGAGGGAGCTGGAATTTTGCATAATGAAAAATCGCCAGCCGTTCAAGCGATCGTCAAAAGTCCGAAACTGAATTATATCGAAATTACAAAGAGTGCCTCGCATGGAATCAATTTGATATCGCCGAGCAATACAATGGTCCTATTGGGCAACAAAATCGAGCAATCTCTAGGTGTCGGGATCAATATTTTATCATTGACTGGTGAAGGAAAAGAATCGAATTTATCGAGTTTTGCGCCGTTGAAAAACCTAAATTTACCGTACAATTTATTCAGTTTAGTCGATATTTGCGATACACACAAAGAGATACGCGTCGAAGAACGTATATTGTTGTACTACAAATACGATAATCATCCGGTTAATTGTATTAAAATCTTCCGGAGTGCTTACAACATCAAAAAATTGGGCTTCCGTCTGCTACAATTCAATCTGTTCAATTCGACTAAGACTTACGGTATTGCCGATTCTCTATCATTGTACGATGGCGATATTTATAACGTATCGTCGCGATTAATTGGACGGATAACGACACAATCGGATAACGATCAATTGATGTTCCGTACAACATTGCCGAGTTTGAGTGTGAAACTGTTCTCGAATGGCGCCTCATCCAATCATGGTTTCATAGCTGAAATCGTCACATTACCGATTTCGGCTGTCGGTTTCAGTAAGTCCTAAATTAAATCGAAAAATAATAAAATTTATCATTTTTCTCCCTTGCCGATAATAGATCGCGATGTTCAGCACAATATCTCCTATTCAATTGTCAATAAGAATCGCGAAGGAGCAATTCTCTACATGGCAGCTGGGGAGGTTAATCCGATTGTAACAATTGATAAGAATCAGTTTCGTGATAACGGAGAGAAGCTTTATGGTAATTTTACGACATGTCAAGCTGCAATCGATATAGACGTTCAAAATACGAGAACGATCCATTTTCGGGTAAAACAAATTAAATTAACGAATCAATTTGTTTTTTATTATTGATGAATTTCAGAATAATTTAATCGAAAATAATCAAGGTGGCTTGTTAATAAGGGCCGATTCATCTGGCTCGCCCACATCCTTGGACGCTTACATACAAAATAATTTATTTGTGAACAATTTGAATCTACCTGTATTGTTTATTGAAGGTAGAAAATCGACGCCTTATCAACGTGTTTATATTTATCGTAATTACATAACTAGAAATTTCGCTAAATATCACAATAATATTGTACTGAAACAAGTGATTTCCGATTTTACATTTAATTATGTTAAAAGAAATATTGGCTTACAAAATTTAGAAATTTCCGGATTCGATAATGTCCGTTTGCGTTTTTATCAAACAACCACACATAATGGATTTTATCAGTGAGTTGATTTTGTTCAATTTCGATGATTTATTAATTATTATTTTTCAGTAATTATGCCGTCCATCGCGATAGCCGATCGACTATTGTTGCAGGAACAGCAGGACAGCAATATCTCGATAATATCTTCTTTAATCCCGATAACGATTACGAGATGATCACAGTTAATCGATCATTGTGAGTATTTTAGCAATTTTTGAAAATAATTAAAATTAACGTTAATTCCCTATTTAAATTTGAAGTATAATTAGATTAAGAATTAGTGATTATTTGTTATTAATTAATTTCGTTTTTGTTGCATGGTGCATGCAGATTTGAGTTCAACAGGTAAGCTTTAGATTTTAGAATTATTACAATTGAAAGAAATTTAGCGTAGAGCCCCAAATTGTCGATTTTTCTGCTTTATTCCTTATTTTCCAAATTTGGGCTTCAATGCTTGTATTTCCTCTCTCTCTCTCTGTCTCTATTTTTGGCAAAGCACCCATTATTTTGGGCTTCGTTAACTAGAATCTCTCATTCAATTTTATCAAAAATTTTTTATTTTATAAGTACTTTATTTCACTTTTCGTGATCAAAATCTAGAATTTCGCTGAATAAATCATTTCTGTCTAAGCAATCGATTCTCTAATAACTTAACGGCAAAACGGGCACTATCTTTGGCGATTTGGTGGTCAATTTATCAAACTTAATCATTTTCGTATCGTAGCACTTTTCCAATGTGGAACACGAAAATCGATGCTGCCAACAATTATTGGGGCTTGAATCAATCATTGGCCGTTGGTGGACGTATACGTGATCAAAGTGATGATCCACGTCTGTTAGAAGTCGTCCATATTCCATATTATATGAACAATCAATCGGTATTGTCGAACAAAAAATGCCCACCTGGATGGGATCTAGTTGGTGGCACTTGTTATATTTATATTGGAGCACCTATGACTTTCAACGATGCCAAAGCTTTTTGTCAGGTGAGAATTTAGTGGTTAATTTCATCGATTTGTGGTTATAATTGATTGATTATTTCAGGCTGATAACGCTTCAGTGCCGTATTTATTGGGCGGTTTGAACTATTTGGAGTTGTACAATTTTTTGAAATCACAACAAGAATGGTATTTATATTCGGAGAGAGTTTGGGTACAGCACATCGATCGGATCAATGAATGTACAATGTTCGCTTATCAAAGAGTGGAAGTCGACGATTGTAATCGATTGAATCCGTTTATTTGCGAAATTGGTAATTTTCGACTAAAATACTCGATTAATGAACGATTTCTAAACGAATCTTCTTATTGCAGATCCGAAAGTTTCGATAAAAATCCTACCACTAGCCGACGATACGATAACAATTGCTGTGATAAGTAGTGTGGCTTTGGCCTTAATTCTGATTGGTATAGTGGCGGTTTGTTGGTGGACTAAATCGAAATATCGACAAGCGCAACGTTTGGAGCGCCGCAACAGCATTAGGCAGAGTTTACACTCGTTAAGATCGGTGGGCTTAGCGCCGAGCAGTTTCTCCGATGCCAGTTATCGCCGAAAGGCGGCGCAACTAGTACGAATTATTCCCTTTTATTGTTTGTAAATTAATTAATTTCTCTGATTATATTTATAGAGTAGTCGTTCAACGGATACTTTGACGAAGAATTCGGATTACAAGAAAATGATAACAAACGGCTCATTGGACAGTATGGAGAAATCAACGTATACATCGTCGATTGATGATAATCAATCTTACGATATTTACGAGGCGCACAATCCGAACCCATCGTTCACTTACAATCCGACAATCGAATACCACAAATCGCCGAATCGTTACGATCAACAATTGGCCTTCAAAAATGAAGGATATCGCGACAATTCGACGTTCGCATCGAATTCGCGCGCCGACAGCATCCAAGATAGCACCAATGAAGAATTGCCGATAATGGACGGTAATAATGCTAACAGTATCTCGTATCCACCCAGCGAATATTACAATACCGATACTCTACCGATTGGCAAATCCGATTCGACTTTGAATCTGAAACGGAGTATCGATGAATCGAACAAGAATCGTAATTACGATCCGAGCTACAGTCGCGATCGCCCCAACAACAATTTGATACAAGAACTGAAACGTAAGCTGCCTAGAGCGGAGCTGATGGAGCTGCCACCGGCGCCCGAGCCGCCCCGACCATCGGCCAAATCGCCGACTTATTCGGAAAAATTGAGCACGTTGCAATACAGTCCCGATTACAGTTTGGAGGATAGACCGAATTCGGCGAATTTATTGGAGACGGATTTCGATGAGCCGCAACCACGGCCGAAAATTAGGGCCAAAAGCGAAGTTCTATTGGAGACGAATTTCGATTTTATACCGCCAAACGACCAACAATTCAATAATCAACCGTTAAGCGACGCCAATCGTAGTAAAAGTCAACCATTAGAAACGGCAATGTAGAACAATAAAAAAGCTATTGTTGTGATAATTTTTTTGTTGTATTTGGAAAAAAAATTAATGGAAGTGCTTTATTATCGACCCTATATAGGGTTGTTTTGTGATAATAATTTAGAGCAATTTTCGGATGTGTTCGTTAAATAATTAAGGACTTTATTCAAGTTATTTATTGATTTTCCATGATGTTTATTTGAATGACTGCAATTATTTTGTATTTTTTTAAAATTAGATGCCTTAGACTATTTTGATACTGAACCGCTTTTCTATTATTGTTGAAAATAAGAGAGTACGATCTCAGTTTGTAAATATTACAAAAATACATTATTTACACATTTTTTCGAGTATTCAGCTCAAGACCCGATCCCAGAGTCATGCGCACCGAGCGATGGAGATACAGACTCAATCTCAGAATAAATCTCGTCTTCGTTGTTATGATAATATATTTTTAGTATTTTGATAACCGGATTTGATGCAAATAATCCAGCCATTTACCTTCAAAGTTCGTTCTCTTTTGAATCATTTCTTTGGTTAGTCGTTGAAATCTTATTTGTGAAGATATTATCCGCTTTTTGTTCCGAACTGAAAGAGAATTGTTTTTATTTTTGTTGATCTCCTCTCCAACAAAATATCATGTCCTAATGGAGGAAATTGAAAGGAAAATACTTACATATATATCGTTAAAATTTTCAAGTAGGCTCGTTTTGTTTGAGCTACTTTCCCGCAAAATCCCCAGGGGCTTTGCGATGATTATTGGAGATGAATCAAGATCCCAGAGAAAATATCGGTTGCTAATTGAAAATTGCGGATTTTGAAGGAGGAAAATTTATTTTTGGCTCAGTTTTTCTCAAAAAAAAACCACTTGAATCAGAGGGTTTTTCCGAGTCTTGAATAAAATTGTTTTGTTTTAATCATTCATCGGATCACCTTGATTCTTGATTTAAATTTAAATATATATTTTTTATTATGCGCAATTTTATTGATGACCAAATGACCTACAGCTGTATTTTTGCCGAAATTGTAAAATAAACTTTTATGCAATTATTTTGATTATTCTCGATTTTATTATCGAAACTAAAATATTTCTCTTTGTGGATAAGATAAAAGATGGGCCCTTTTCTTCTAGAAATATTATAAATTGATAAAGGTACGAATAATAAAAGTTATGATAGTCATGAGTGTAGTTCAAAGGGATTGTAATAAATTTATTATAGAATAGAAATAAGTCTTAGACATATTTCAGACTTTATAAAGGAGATAAGAAGATTGAATTAGTTTGGAACATTATCAAGGAGGAAAGTGGTTGAAAAATTGAATTATTCTCTAGAAGAAGTGTTAGAAAAATCTAATTATGGCGTCAATATTTGTTTAATTGCAATTTCCCAAATAATATTCGAATACCGTTCGAATATAAAATTCCAATTTCCGTTTTCTACAAATTTTAATGAAAATTGAACTCTACAAACGACGCGATTTTTTTTCTTTTTACAGAAAAAAATCCTCGAATCCGAATACATTCGCGATAAATCCGTTATATTGAGAGTTTAATTCGAAAAAGCGGATCTAACCAGTCCGAGTTTCGATAGAAATGCCATCTATTGAAGACATGAGCGAGACATATCCATTTTCATGATCTAAAGCGAGATAGACATACTTCATATCATCGTGGGAGGGATGAAGTTCGAGTTCCAAACCTGAACGACGCATAATACTGGAAGTCGCCCTACTCGATAAATTTAAAAGAAATTGACCATAAAATTGAACTTAATTCATCATAAGACGTTGTTCGTTATAAAAGATCTCCCAATTGGAATATAAAAATGCTGTACACGTAAATGAAATTCATTGAAAATATAAACTGAGCTAATTACCGATAATTAAATGAATTTATTGGAGCTTTTCAACGTGGAATTATTATTTCCAGAAAATACCTTCATTGGAGCCAGATTTCCGCCAATTATTTGAGACGATTGCAACTAGTCAGATCGACTTCCAGGTAGGGAATTTTCCAATTTGCGAGAAATTCATTGTATTTTTATTAACAACAAAATATGAGCAAATCGCACAATTTAAGCTGCTTCATTATTATGATAATAATAGAATAAACATCATCGATAATAATGATAGACCATTTTACAAGAACTATTGTAGTTATTCTAATGATAATAATAATAATAGTGTGATTCTGAAGACAGGTGATCTCGATGTAGATCTTAAACGGTCAAATATTGTATGAGAAATGAGTCTTCGGTGGGATATCACGTATTTGATCTGGCATTTACGGAATTAGGTAGCGTATAAAGTTATCGCGTGACTTAATTGGAAAAACAAAAGCCAACTATAATAGTAGTAATAAGAATAATGATGGTGTAATATAAATTTTTTGTTGTCATAATAGAAATGATTATCATTATAAATGGATTATTTTTTATTAATTTATTGATTTGCCGCTTCTGTTTGATCTAGATTCGGATTTTATTAGAGGGTTGGTCAATTGATATGTGAGGGATGATGTGAAAGAAAGAGAGAGAGATGGTTACAAGGAAAGCAAAAGCTCACACATTAACACATTTTATATTACACAAAACGAAAGCTGGTTGTATTCAATTCTTCAATCAACGATTTCAATATTATCAATCTTTCTTTTTTCAATTATAGAGGATTGAGTGGAATAGTGAATGAACAATGCGATATAAAAGTTGATGTTTTTCGCACGTTGAATTTAACACTTGTAGTTTCAACTCAATAATACTGCGCCATACGTCCCATATGCAATATCGATATTACGTAATTTGTTAGAGTGAAATGGTCGATTGTTGTTATAGTATGAGATGCAAGCATAACAAACCGGCGAAGACCAATCACAGACCGCTTGGGAATCAGACCTACCTTTGTCATCAATGGGTTACGGACGAGTCTATTATGCAACTGGCGGGGTGGCGTTCGATTTTTGCACAATATTTTTTGATTTTATCGAATTTTTCCGGCAATTTTTACGATTTAATGCCGTTTTAGCGTCTTGTTTATTGGTGTAATTGTGGTGTTGGTGTTGTTCGAGATGGTTTATCCGGTGTTATGGAACAGGTGCTCGACACGGCCACCCCTCGATAGTATTAATGGACTGTTTACGGCACACAGCGCTCTTACTAGACTTACAATCAGTAGTAGAACGTTTCGCTTCGAGTAAGGAGGTTTATTGCTGTAAAAGCTGAAATGGTAGCCGGTTGTCCTTAAAAAGGCTGGTGGTTAGGTCGATAGGGCGACATGAATCCGTGTTTTCGTGTCGTTAGTCAGTGATTAATTTTAATTTCGTTGTCTTTAATTGAAATACTGGCAAAAAAGATCGAATCAAAATTTATTTTCGAGTAAATAATAGCCGTCAAAGTGGCGACCCAATACAGCACCAAAACCCGGAAGGAAAATATGCTCAAGTTCCTCACACATAAACTTCGAACACATTCAATAAACGAAGATAATTACATTGAAAAGGTCGGTATTAATACTGGATTTCTGTTGTAGTTTTTTTGCGGATTATTTATTGTTTTTTCGGTGGATTAAAACAAAAATAATCGGCCTGTATTAACCTCATTGAAGGTCATAACCGAGTGAAAAATGGCTGCTAGTCCCCCTCTCCGCTCCTTCTACCCGGCACAAAAGCTCACAACGGAACAAAGGAATGTCTGGTTCCGGGTGGGCTACAACTATCAATTTTACTATAACGAAAATTTTCGTGCGAAATTCCATGAATTCTAGTCGATAGTTGAAATTATAAACAGCCATCTACCCCGGTTTACTATGATCGAAGTCTGTTGCTTAAACAAAATCTTGTCACGTACACATCTACAAATACATTAAACACTTACACATACAATCACACATATTAAAGTACATCTTTTTTGATAACGTTGTTTTTTTGTTTTTTTTTTTTTTTGTTTGTTTGGTGAAATTAGGCTGACGAAGATCACGATTCTGGAACTGAATCGGATGAGGAGCTCGACGATCCGGACTTACGTTCAGGTAAGTCCGTTATTTTCACTAAATTCACTTTCACTATTATCCAAATAAAGTGCAAATAAAGTGAATCAAATCACCTGACTATGACTGAGTCCACTATAATTTATTTTCGTAACTAATCATTAAAGCCCAGTCCAGGCTTAGATCAATTATTGACCAATGGGCGAAAGTACACGCATAATTATGTAGTAGTAGTAGTGGTTATTTATAGTGATGAGTTTGTCATCATCATTATTATCATCATCATCATCATCATCACCATTAGCTTGTATAAATTCAACCCTAGGATTTACTCATTGTATTATTTATGAATATAGTTGTGATTCTGGTCACGCTTCATTACTTTCTAATGATTGTATGAATATTTCTGCTACCCTGTCCTGTCTAAATATGGATTTCATGAGCGAGGTCATGACCCAAGTTCTATTGTAGTGCTTTTTCTATTTAGTGACAGAACTGCATTATTCTACAACAGTAGAGCTTCGCTAATCCGAAAAAATACTCGATTCTAAAGTCATTCTTCGAGTATTTTCAAAGTAATCGCTTCAAAATTGTCCAAATTATTATACTTTAATTAAAGGTAGTGAGAATTTCTGTTACTTCATTGTGGAGATATTTTCCAAAAAAATAGATTTGGCCCCAATTAGCGAGCTCCTACTGTATAAATATCCAGAAAAGTGGCAATATTTGTTGGCTTTTTGACACGTCATCTCTTTAAATTTCCACACACAATTTTCTTTGTTATTTTTATTATTTATTTGTTTATCGTCAATTTAAATTGGTAAACTCTATTAATTTATTCTATCGTAGGTTTATATGCAAATTCTTACGTTAAATTTCGTATAATTTAACAATCGAAAAATCAACAATTACCTCATCTGCAAATATAATTTGTATTAAATTGAATTATATTACATTATTTTCCACGTTTATTGTCGTG
>JAZBGZ010000723.1:0-16729 GCA_037414795.1 Stenodera caucasica | reverse complement strand
ATGCAATTTATGTCCACATTAGACTATAATTATATGATTTCTTATCATTTAAATAAATTATTAGATCATATTTTATTTTCTATATGATGTTTATGATGTGCGAGGATATTTTCTGTTTTTGATATTTTTCCAATAATTTTTAATTATTGTACAATAAATATACACGTTATGGCTTTTCGAAACTTTCAATATTTTATTAGATTCGTTCATATTTTGTTGATTTCAATTGTCAAATGGAAAAGTTTGTTATCGAATAGAATGAAAATAAATTTTCGGACACATGAAAAGCTCAGTTTATTTTAATATAAAATATTGAAATCATTTTTTTATATAATTTAAATACACCTCATCCATTGTTTAACGACATTCGAATTAAATTTATTTTTATTGAGCTCATCACAGTTTTTATTCGGGTAAACGTTTTGCTTTAATTATAATTTTTGGGCTTTATTGCTATTATATTAAAAACAAAAAAATTACCAACATTGTTGGGAGTTTTAATTTGACTTTAATATCGTTCGTTTAAAACATTTAGAAGCACTTTCAAATGACTATTGAAAAAAGTACTTAACTTTTGGTGGATAACAAAAATAATTATTAAAGAAATTGAAAATGAACGTTTTTTTTTTGGTGTATTTCAACGAATTTCTTCTTGTTTTTAATTTTTTTTGATTCAGATTGTCGGAAATATTTTTTGTGAATCCTTTCAATTTTATTTTCGTAAGAAATTAGTACATTTTTGAGACTAGCGGTTTTTTTTAAATTACACATCAATAATAATTTATTTTTTGTTATCAGATGGTAATTTTGTTTTGTGTGGCATCTACGGTTTTTTTTTCAATTATTAAATTTTTAAAGCCAACCTCCGTGAAATATGTATAATTAAACAATCCAAATGAAAATTATTCAATTAAATCGTTTTTTTGCCAATTATTATTTGTGCTTGTTTTTATATTTCGAATTTCTATAATAGAGATATTTTATACACATGAATTTTCCTTAAAATATTTTCCCAATTGACTATTGTATAAGGAAAATGTCTGAATTCTTTCAGAACTTGATACAATTCTATTGTGATCTAAAATCTAGAGGAATTTTCTTTCGGAAAATTTGTCCAAAAATTAATATATTGCAAATTTTTCTACAAATCGAATTAATATTTTTTTCTAATTCAAATATATGATAGTTTCGTAAATGAAACCTTAACCATCTCTGAACTTCTATTGTTAAAAGAAATTAATGAGTCTTTAAATATTTTGCGGTTTCTCCATTCACTTTAATATTCAGTATTGAGATATCTTACGTTAATTGAATATTGTTGAATTTATTTATTTGATTTTCCTACACTATTAAAATCCAATGAATGTTTATCAATTGTTAGTTCCAATTAAAATCCTGACCGGGGGGCCTAACATTGTGCTTGTATTGCTAATTAATCGAACTAATAATCAAACATGATTATTTACTTTATATAATACATATATGTATTATTGTGTATCTATTGTGAATAGATTAAATTCAGTTGAACCCATGTTAATACCACTATTGCTGGATATCATTGGGAACACACAGAGCTGGTATTATTGAGTTTTGTCCAAAATTAAAATTGATATCAAAAGAGTTTCGATGTAAATCAAATATCAATCAATTTGATGATAATAGAAAGAAATTTCGTATAATTGGAGTTAGACAAAGATCTACGACTGTTGAAACTTGAATCTGAGCTATTTGAGAAATGATCTTTAACAAGATTATTACAACTAGTGAAGTTTCAAGTTAAATAATAATAATAATAATAAGACAGAAAGAATTACCTAAATACCTAGCTTACGAGTTTTATATGAGATTTGTAACACAATAGAGGTGTAAATATTTTCAGTTAGACTAGTATACGTTGATGTATTGATCAGAGAAAGGAACTAAAAGAACAAAGAACTATTCGATTTTTCTTCGTTATAGGAAAAGCCAATTTTTTCCTCAATAATTCAATTCGACAATCAATTTTATCCAAATAGATTGTTAAATTGGTATTAATAGCAATAATAAAGGATTTTAGAAAGTGAAATTCTTACAAAACTAAATCACCTTCAAATTAGAAGAAAACAAAAACCTTAATTGGCATATGCAAATATTTTATTTGGAGTATTCGTGAAAATAAATGTCCAAATAATCAACAATCTCAATCCGAAATCTGTTCTATTTGTGCGTGTATTACACAATGAGGTTATGTCAATTATTTATTTGATTTACTGTTAATCTCGAGTCATGATTTTTGCCAAACAAATTGTGCTATTCACCGATTAAACTCAACTATTCACATTGAAATAATTTGTGCCGCTTATTTGATAGTTTAAACAGTGCGAATATTTGTGGAAAAAAATTGTGACTTCGAGGCGCCTTATTACCGGCTGGAAAACCTCGCCTTGACTCATAGAAACCTGGAAAAACAGTTTTTTTTCAACCGAAATGTCGAAAATCGATGGAACAAACTTTTGAAGACCTGCTCAAACTTGTAAAAAGTGGTATCTTTTTATAACTAGTTTATTAAAAAAGCACATCTCTATTGCAAATACAGCACGTCTCAGTTTGATCATTCTTACGATTATAGTGGGGTACGCTTAGATGGGCCGCTCTGTAAAAGTGACTTACAGAAATGGTGACAAATTTAACGATCCACTTTATATTTATGAAAAACAAATGGTGGCGCATCTATTTGAAGTTGCCTCAATTTTAAATTAGATTTGGTGTTTTTGTTGATGAAATCTTGGGAATTTTTAAATTATTTTTCGAGATTTTTCAGCCTTAAACTTTTAGATTATGTTTTCAACATATGGACCTTGTTATTTTATTGCCAAAAAAACAACTCTTTTTGTTTGAAAATGGAGTCTAATTTCACTGATACCGAAACGAAACAAGTACGTAATGAATTGAGAAATGAAAACAAAAGAATAGATCTGTCGAATGCAACTTCTGGAATATTTTGAGATTTATTTTTGTCGATGTTCTGATAAATACAGGGTGTTTCGTGAAGAGAAAAGCATCTCCCCTTTATATTTACTTTGAAAATGTGCCAAATCAACTTTACAATAGAAGATGGAGGCGATCTTATAAAGATTATCATTTTCTCAACTTCTCAAAAACAAGTATTCATAAAATTCATTATTTTTGAGTCATTTGAAACACTTTATATACAATTTTTATTGTAGTTATTGTATATTTGGATAGTGAGATCGAATCTGGACCCCCTGTTTTCGAGTAGTTCAGTTCAAATATGCTTGATTGAATTGATGTTGCATCAACATTTTCTGCATCGTTACCTTTACGATTTTCCCAATTCCACTAACGTAACTCCGGAGGTGTTTAACTAAATAATAAATTTAACCTTCATAATTCAATTAAATTGAACAACTTGAACGCATTAGTTTTAATTAGTTCAAAGATAACGAACAATTTCGTAGTTGTAAAATAGTAGTAGTGATGTTACTCTATTCGTATTTTGTTAGTTTGAATTTCTTTTGGATATTATTTGAGAATTTCACACAAGGTGATTTTCAATACGGCTACAACAACTGGAAATTCACCCACAATTAAATTCTACTGTAAATTCAAATTAAGACAATTCCTCTATAATTGACTTTTAGTAAATTGGAATAATTTTCAATTAAGACAAATTTCTGCTTTATTAGAACTTGTTTAAAGATCGATTATTTTTTGAAAGTCAAACGAGTGTAACTCTTAAGGAATTAGAATTTTTCCAGTCGGAAAATAATCCATCAGATTGAGAAATTGTATGGAATTGTGGCAATTGTCTTTAGTTATTGTGATTTGTTTTTATTATGCGGGAGAGGTGAACAGTAAAAAAAAATGTATAAAATATATAGAAACGGTTCATAAAAATTTACGTACATAGATTTATTGTGTTCACCATTGCGGCCGTTTCTTTCAGGTGTACGCTGGTTTTTTTTCTACAGTCATTGTTTAAAATTGGACATGATTTATATAAAAATAAGATTGATGATGTTATTAAAAGTGTAGTGGAAAATGCTAGAAAAACTCGACTATTGTTACTTTAACGTACTATCACTATAATAAATATAATCTGTATACTATAATTTCCTACATATAGTTAAAGATAAAGGGCTAGTGGATTTGTTTGAAGAGATAGCATTTTGTATTTATGAGGATTTCTGATAAGAATGCCGTATGATATCGGACGATGGTTTACGCCAAGTTTACGTTATTTATTTGTATGTGTGTGTGTTTGTGTGTTCTCTATTTCATAACCGCATATGGCATTTAGAAATTTATCTCGATTACTCTGGATTTCATACACAAGACTAGTCTCTCTACTACTACTACTAAAACGTTATATTTATCTTCAGTTAGGTATACTTTATAACTAGTACTAGGACGAGATATTTATCTTTGGACATATACTATTAAATTATTGTTTATGGGGCGATTCTTATAATCGGGTCTATATATCGACCTATTGTTATGCAACTCTTCTTTCGACTTTTCGACCAACCACCACCACCACCACCACCACCATCGAAAACAACTTAATTGCTAGATAAATCAAAGATCCCATAAATGCCAATGTGCCGATAGGCGTCCATTATCCAACCAGCAAAACCTGAAGAGAATATTGATTTTTGTCCAAACTTGATTTTTTTCTATCTCCTATACAGGCTGTATCAAAGTACCCGACTAAATAGTACAAATTATAGCAATTTCAAAATTGACATTTTTCATTTAAGCAGTAAAAATTTTTAGGTTGCTTAGCCTTAGGTAACAGAAAAAATCGACTCATCTGAGCACTTTTGATAGACTGTTCTAAAATTGTTGTAATTTTTGGTTTGGCAATCCGGCTACGTCCTGTATATTCTGGATTGTTTTATTTGCACATATTTGTTTTGTACTCAGTCGATTTGATTATTTTCGAATTTTGCAGTAATGTCCGAGCGTGTATGCAGCGTATCACCAGCCGATACAGGCTGTTCAATGGATAGTCCAGCACCTGATCAACATGACCCTCATAGTTCTGAGGAGGAATTAGAAGTGATTAATAGTAATAAAGATGATAGTCCATTATCAAGACCTTTACGATCCACTTCTGTATGTTTACCAGAGAAACGGAAATGGTCACAAGTCCATAAATATACACCGGAAAATGAAGAAAATATGTCGCATTATGGTAATTTGAGTCCATCATCGCCATGTTCACCATGTCATAAATGTTATGGTAGTGGTGGTGGTGTTGATGATGGTTTACATATTGAACAACATTCCGGTTCATCGGATGAAGAAGTCCATCATTTATTGGCCAGTATGGCAACACCGGTACAATTTCGTACATCACCACCCTTAGAAGCTGTGAAGCCCGGTAGGAGAACACCCTCAAATAATAAAGGTAGATCAATGAGTCCACCACCAAAATTGTTACATTATGAAATGTCACCAAGGAAGAGATCTCGACATACTAGACATGCTCATGTTCAACGACCATATCTCGATTTTGAGAAAATGCAGCATGTAAGTTATATTTCACAAAAAAAAAAAAACGAATCTAATTTAAATAATTTTTGATTTTTAAATATTTTGATGAGGGTTTTTATTTTTTCTATCGAATCTGAAACTGGTTTGTTGGAATTGTCGCAGCTGCATTTTTGTTTTGTTTGCTAGTCGTAAAGTTTAAATGAAAACCCGTTAAAATGAATGTTAGATGTACTATACACATAGCTTTTCTCTTTTGCTTGGCCACTAGATAATGGGAAGTTAATTATTCATTCACTGTAAACATAACATGCAAAAGTATTTGTGGAAAAACGTTGGAGATGTCAGTCAGTTTTTGTGAATTATTAACAAACTTGCTGGTACGTCAGTGAAATATTGATTTTCACACATGAAAATCTCAGTGGCCGTTTTTCAACAAATACAATTCCATATTATAAATTTTTGTTTTTTTATTATTATTATTATTATTTCAAATATGGCAACATTCCATTTTTATTTGAGATTGTTTGACAAAGTTCATTGCTATTTACACTGAAATGAATCAGGTTGATGGTCGAACCAACAACAAGATCTAAAAGGGTATGGGGGTTAAAAGGTGGATTTTTCAACAATAAAACAAGCACTATCCACTACTGGATTTCAGCTTTTACAATTGCTGTATTTACGGTTCATTTTGGCGTGAATTTTTTCCGCTACTCTCGAGAGCTTTTTAAATATTTCGAGTAGTGAGTCTCTGAACACTTCATAGCAGTAATGACAAAAAAGTATAGAAAAAAATTACGTTTTGTACACCATCCGGATTCGGTTTCTTAGGTTTCTTGCTATTTTTTTTCTCGTGTATTTTTGCTCTTCTTTGTCTCTCTACATGGATATTTTTTAATAATTATTATTTTTATTTTTGGCGTATTCCGAAAAATTTGCAAAGCTTTACAATATCGGTCTACCGTGCAATGTTTAGCGTTTTTAATTAGTTTAATTACTAGACGGGTTTCCAACTATTCCATAAGGGAATGACGATAAAAGCCTCTCTCCCCTAACTGTATTCTAAGCCATACATCCAACATTTATCCATAACAAAACACAATGCTATCATGATATTAACTCGTCAAATAGACTAACAAAGTAACAAGATAATAAAGAAAAATAAAAACCTACCACTCAACAAAACAGAAAATCTGTAAATTGTAGATAGAGATGCTTGATTTCAATCCAGGCTCGGATATAGGGGCGCAAAAATTGGATCAATTAAGGACAAATGGGACTGTGATAAAAACACTAGACTTTAGATCCGGCCCTGTTCTAACCACAATTTTGTCTAAATAGAAAATTAGCCAGGCCTTCTGTAAACTTTGCCGAATTTCGTGATCAACAAATATTTTGCCCGTCTCCGTTGAATTGTAACAAAAACAACATTGAAATGAACAGATTTGATCCCAGAATAGCGAAAATCGTTAAATAATAAAGGCGAATTTTATCATAGAAAATAGTGAGTGGAGCTTGGGACATGTGTCGAAAAATTCAAAAAATCCAGTGATTTTTCACTTTTTATACTGGCAGTTACATCATAGAATTGCTATAATTTCTAGCTTGAATTTTGACAAAATAGCGCAATTTTACCAGAAAAAAATGAGTACCTCGACGAAATAGTGTGAGTTTTTTTATTATTATTATTCTAGGTGAATGCACTCAAGACAAGAAATTTCTATTAAAAGATAAGTTATCAACGCCAAGTTCTTGAAACTAAATTTATTAATAAGATAATGGTAGCAGTTAGATGGAGGCTACAGTTAGAAAGATTATAATAACTTTAAAACAAAATATATTATGTGGGTTAATAGAGCTGAGAGAGAAAAGTCTCCATATAAAAAAAATCTAAATAAAGATAAAAAAAAAAGTGTCATCAATTTGTTAATATCGGTTCTTCGTTCTATTCGGTAGAGAAAGCTTGAAATTATCATTAGACGCCGTTTTAAACAGTTACCATCAATTTCCTCTTTTGCTGAAAATGTAATTTTCTTTCAGGAAACATTTAACGGTAGCAGTAGTTTATGAATAAATTTATATTCGAACGTAATAAGAAAGGGCAAAAAATTATATTCAGATACATTTGATTCAGCGCTTCGAAGGGCTTATAAAAAAATTGAAACAAAACGAAAATTAGATTATAGCAATAATAATAATAATAATATTGTATTGATTTTTAAGACCTCACTCAAATTTATACATTCATTAATAATTGCATAACCCTTGAGGTTGTCACTAGAGAGATGTTATTTGATAAAGGCGGCTAGAAATTGCTTTGATTTTGTTTTCAATAATTAATCAACTTATAAGTTGGGCTAATTATTGAAAAATCAATGTAATTACAACATCAAACGGAATAATCACGATTCCCTTATATATCGTTGACGAATTCATTTTGAATATTCCATAACGTAATTGTTCCCATTGAAGTTGTATTAATTTTTGAATAATTAACTGAAAATGGCCGTAATAATTAATGGAGTTTTTATTTTTTGTTAGAATGTTGGAGAAGGGAACAAAAATGTTCGAGATTTGTGTTTTATTTATGACTGTACGTGTGCATTTTAAATATCACTTGAAATATTCAAACGTCTGGTTTTCCAGTAGAAGACCTAACGAAATAAACTTCGGGTTTCGTTCAAAATTGATAATCATGATTCTAGTTCGAAAATCGAAATTTTCAATATTTATAAACTATTCAATAATTACAATTATTCCAATTTGGATTGTGTACAATATTTTAAATAACATATGGTTATGTTGATTGACAACAAATGGCGCCTGGTTGTTTAAAATTATGATCAAGTCTCGATGTTGTTGTTGCAGATGATGCAATAAACTCTCTAATCCTTGTAGAAAATTTCTATCTAAATGTTGAGAATTTGCTGTGAATTTTGAACGAATTAAGGCGATAAAATAGATAAAATTCGTGACTTTTACGAAATTCAACCGTTAAAAATAAATATAGAAGACGCCAGTTTGTAATCGTTGGGTTGATGATGGCCGGTCGTCCATTGCAGAAATGACGATAACGTTACATAATTACAGGCTGTGTTGTATAAATTCTTGCATCCCGGTTTGAATGCAAAAAAGAAAGACAGTAACCAGTATCGTTTTATTATAATATTCATCGACGTGTTGTTAATTCGTAAAATATTTTTGGCGGTGAAGGTCAAAACTATTCGTGTTTTATAATATTGAAACTTGTTAAATTTTTTTCTTTTTTCTTTTCTGTCGTCGTTGTTGAAATTTCAATTTAAATTTCTACATCTTTCAAGTTTTATTGTTATTAAATAATAATGATCGCGAGTATTCAATTATATTATAAACTGAAAATCAATATTGAATGAAATTATAGACTTTCGAGTGGATAATTGATGCATTAATAAAAATCCACCATTTAGAAACTTTAAATTAACTCAACTTTCAACTTTATTAATTGGAGAATTGCAATAATATGAGTAACTTTGATGTTAGTTGAATTTGAGAACGAAAATGGAAACGATGCAACTCACAACTAACTCTCTATAATAATAAAACTTCGATTTCATTACGATTTTAATTTTAATTAATACGAAACTTAGACATGGTGATAATAATGAACAAAGTTCGACGTCTTGTGATTTATTCTAAACGTTGATGTTGCAATTTAATTTTTTTGTTATAGTAGTAAATTTATCCCAAAACTGGGAATAAACAATCATCAACTAAACTACATTAAAAGCTGTATAAAAATTTTAATGATCGCAATTATTTTCATCTCAACGCAATGGAAGATTATTCCAGTTTTGAATTAATTGTTGTTTTCCATACTATCGATCCCTATTAATTTCAACACAACAATTTTCACTAATTGCATGACTTTAAGATGGCTGAATTTTCAAACTCATAGTGAAATAAATTTACGAAAAAAACAATATTGGAAAATAGTCTTGATTCGGACTCGGCACCCAGTCATTATGGGATGATTATAAATTTATTCGCAGTACTGTATAAATAATTCGGATTGGTCATTATCTGAGAAAATGGCCCAATTAGAATTGTAATGAGCGAGAAATATTGTGCCTATTCATTGGACTAATCTATAAATAATTTCTGTTTTGACATTTTCTTTTGAATGGAAACCTAGATAATTGTTCTGAATTAATAATAACAATTAAAAATCAATAATACTATCATTTGAAAATCCTGTTGCAATTTCCTGATGTGAAATATTGAATGGGAATCGTAACGAAAACCGTTCATATTCAATTTTCGAAGAAAATTCGCTCAATTTTTTGTAATAAAATTCTATAAAAACTGATATTATTATAAATAAAGTTCCGATAGGATTATTTGTCTGGGTTTATTACAGGTGATATTTTAATTCAGTCGATTTCGTATCATAAAATCAACTTGGAGACAAATCATTAATCAATAAACTGCAGCACTCTCTAATTCTAGAATCTACAAATGATAGTTGAAGAAAATTTGTCTTTGATGTTTATTTAAACGTGATTATCATCGACAATTTTTCCAATCGCAAATCAGAATAAAAAATATAATCGATAAACAATGGAAAAGTTGTGTCATCAATTATTCTTGATTTTTCAGAGACGAGAACAATTTTAGAAAATTGCCCAAATAAGTCCAATTTTTTTTTTTCAAATAAGTTTTGCACTTGTTATAATTATCAATTATAAGGTCAAGTTCGGAGCTGTTTTGTTTTTTTGTCTGTCTAGAATTTTTGTCGTTTATTCGTATTGATGATGTTGATTTTTTCAGCTTAAGGCCCGTTCAGTACGTCCCTGGCGTCATAGCGGCGATCATGGTGGTGAATTACGTGTATTTTGTTGGTGAGATGAGTTGAATGGGCGATCATCAATATCGCCCTGTTGTGAATTGTCCAAAGCTCCTTCATGTACCAGTTTACCGTCTTTATCATCATCAGAAACATCATCATCATCATCAACAACAATAACAAAAAATGAGTGATTTTGTATCAATTAAATGGAAACTGTGCATTTTGGAATTTTCATCAACTATCATTATATGGAAAAATTTGACGAATTGGTTGGTTATAATAATTGAAAATTACAAACAAAAAAAAACAATTTTTGGATCGAATCTTGTTGTAAATAATCTTTAAATTAAATCACCTCGAGTTCAATATGGTAATAAAAAAAGGGAAATTGTGAGAACAAAATTTATAAATTCGGCTTATATTTTGCACTATAATTGTGGCACAAAATCCACTTCTAAAATAATTAACAACTGATATTTAATTGAAATAAAATTTGGAGCCTGTTCCAAACAGGACTTGATAATTGTAAACTACCAAAATAACTGAATCTTCCCTGTATTTAAACCAAGGCCTATAATTTACGGCTTCATTATCAATTTTGTTAATTATTTTTCTTATTTATGTAATTGTTTGATATGAAAGAATATCGCACAGAAACTGGAGGATTTAGTTATCTTTGTAAAGAAACCCACAGAATTCTGTACGATTATAATTTTATTATTGTCACAATTGTTCTGAGCTTTCCAGTTGTTATTAATGTCAAAATATTCAGTGTGCAATTTGTCTAAAACAATTTTATTATAGTTTTGTAAATATTTACCAAGAATAATGTGAAAGAATCAATATTGTTGATTTTTTTACACATATTTGCAATATTTTCACAAAGTAGATCAATGTAAAAAAAATCTAGATTTAGTTCAAAGAACAGTCAGATTTTCCAATTCGTTTAATTTGTTGTTTATTAAACCGGGAATTATCACAAAATGATTTGTGGTTAATTGGCGAATTTTGTGATAAATCCCGCAAATAAACTAGGTAGTTTTTAGTATTTTTCAAAACAATTAAGCCATGTTGTTGCCATATACCGGAATAAATCGCTTGAATAATGCAAAAAAAAAAACAATGATGTAAACGAAACTAAATTTGGGCTAAATTCGCCTAAACAACTGCCCTTTAACAAAAAAAAAATTGAACAATCGTCAAAAACTATATTTAATGGTAACTACTGCCATTATTGGATTTTTGTAAAATATATATATGTAAAAATCAAAATTTTTTGGAATAAACACGTCGGAATTTTGATTGTCTATCCGACGAAATTGTTTGTAAATTTTTGAAAAGTGAAAACTCAAAAGAAAATTAGAATTATTATTAAATGAAACGATATTGTAGGACTTTTAACAAATTGAAAGACTTTTTTTTTAATTGTGTGCGATGATAAAGAGTGAGCAGAGTGGAATTTGTAATAAATTGTCAAAAAAAAATACAAGTGTTATATATAATCAGATTAGTTATTATATAATAAGGTGTGCAAATAATTTTTTATATAAAAAAAAAATTGTGTAGGGTTAAAATTGTAATATATCCATAATTTTTTTAAAAATTTCTCAAATATTGCCCATCTCTATTCGAATTTTGAACGAATTCCTATCATTTATTGAAAAACAAAAAAATTATATATCAACATTAAAATGGGTAATAATTATTTTGTGTAAAAAACAAGTGATATGTTTAAGTATTGTTTTGCACTGTTTACGTGCATTTGTGAATAACGACTATTATTATTATTATAAAATATTATCGATTTTTGTTTGTGATATCAAATCGTAGCCATGTAGGTAACTTTTGTTTTGTTTCTATTTCATGGAAAATAATTGAAAATGATTTTCGTTTCCTTCATGGCTATTATGCACGTTGTAATACTTAGTTGCAATACACATATGATAAGTTTAGTGATTTTTTTAATGACTAACAATACAAAAAAGTACCCAATAAATATTTTTTATCAATTAATCAATTACCTTCATTTGCATTTAGTTCCAATTATTTAACAGAAAATAAACAAGTAATTTGGGAATTTCCATGGTGATATTTAAATATTTTCCAAATATTTGACATAATTGAAAACGATGGAACGTACAAAATTACAGACATCTAAATCGTTAAAATCTTATCCAGATGATTACGTAATTATATCAAATGATCAATTAATATTCGCTTATTAATTTTCTAATTTTCAGCCACATAAACAACGTTTATCGCATCGTCCGAAAAATTCCCGTTTTGAAACATCGCCACATCGAAAATTACACAATAAATCCAGAAAACCAATGGAACGACAAGATTTCATCCAACTACCATTACCACCACCCCCATTGCCGTTTAGTCGGCCACAAAACGAAGGTGATTTTATAACCAAACAAAAACCGAAAAAACCACCAACAACAGAAGAAGTTATTCATAAACTTGAAGAAGTTTATTGGGCCAATTGGAAACCAGAACGACCGAAATCACCAATATTATCACCGCTTAAAGATTCAAGGAAAGAGATAAAAGTGATTAAAGAGCCACCAAAATCGAAGAATAAAAACAAAAATCAGATGAATTTGATGAAAGATAGTGTTGTTGATAGAAAATCACCGAAAGCACAAATGAAAAGTCCAACAAATAAACCCGAAATGGGTGTTGGGAAAAATCAACAATTCGATAGACGACCACAAAAACTGGAAAAATACGAAAATCAACGTAAAACTAACGATTTTGTTAGCCAGAATGCTCCACTACCCGAAGATATGGTAGATAAATTTTTAAAACACACCGATTCGATGTTGTTACACTCGAAGAAACAATACAGAGAAAAAAGACATATTGGCGAACAACCACAGTTTATAAAACTATTCAAAAATACACCATCAAGAAACTACACAAAAGGTGGTTCTTATCCTTTGAAGCCCTCAATAAAAAGCGATAATCTAACAATAAATCGGGGCAGTATGCGTTTGGGACGACCAGGAAGCCCTATGGTTATATCCAACAGTTATTATACCATCAAAAATACGAAGAAACATCGGAAATAGACTGGCATAGAATGGGGAAAATTATCAAAATTTTGTTAGAAAATTGAAAAGAAGATTTATTCCAACTTATATATATATCTATGTTTAAAATATTTTTTAATGCTGTGGAACTTTTTGAAATTAAATCAAATTCAGTCTTCGAATACGATTATTATAAAAATAACTCACTCTGAATCAGAAGTTTCATCGATAATAGTTGTAATGATTCTATTATCAGAAGGCTCGGAACCGGATGTGATGCTTTCAATCAGATATTCATCACTCTCAGCTGACTGAAATTAATAGCAAAATTAATCTATAAAATAGAATTAAGAAATATCATAGACAACCTCTTCTCCGATTTTATTGGGCGAATTACGTAATTTCTTGCGCTTAATTTGTCCTTTCAAAGGAGATTTATTCTCTTTGCTCGATAATTTATTACCATTTACGATTTGACGATTTCTTAATTTGATTAAGAATTTTTGTAAATTCCGCTTAGTTAACTTGTCGTCTAAACTCTAAAATTTATACGATAACTCAAAAACGATTACAAAAAAATCGTGAAAAATTACTGGTAGGATTGCTTCAATTCTTTGCAATATTCGGCGGTTCTCATCGAGATTTTCGGACGGCAAATCGATATTCAATAGGATTTTCGTCAAAAATTGCTGAATTATAACAGTGAAAGTTCTCGAAATTTGCTTAACCAAATCATGTATACACTCTTCAATATTATCCTGGAATTTCTCTCGTATCAGAATCTCAAAAATTAATCATCATGTAATTACCTTGTTATCGGAACTAATAATAGCTGAAAAGAAGTTGACTAGACTGTTGATGTTGATTTTTGATATTGGATTTTCAGTTGGTGCTCGAATTATCCTAGAAACAACAGGTTTAATTGTTTTACGTAGAATTTCTTTGGAATTTTTGATTTTTTTGAAATAAGATTCGATAAAAATGCCAAAACCATCACGAATATTATCTATTTCTTCATTTATATTCAAAACAAACCATTTCAATAAAATTTCGGTCAACGTCGATGTTGACAATGGAAATATTATTATTGAATGGCATAAAACTTTCAATGTGGTCATTTTAATTTTGTCACACTGAAAATTTAATTATTAATTAACAGAAAATTCGAGAAATATGAGAATGAGATTAACATCATCGTTTAATATTTTCATTAGAATTTCAGGAAACCAGGAATCAGGTGAGTAGATTTCTAAATCTTCACTTTCTATGTTACCATTTTCGATTTGAATTAAGTGTTTACCATAAATACGAAATAAATCAATTAATCCTTGTATACAAATTTCTAAAGCTTTACATTCGGAATAATTCGAATATTTGTAGTTTAAAATCTGGAATTAACACAAGTTAATTTACTAAGAACTAAGTTATAAGCGACTTTACAGGTAACATTAGAACTTGATATGAATTTTCAGCTGTTTCTCTATCAAGATAACAATATAAACATAAACATTTCAATACTCTCCAATGTATCTCTAAATTCATGTTAGTCAATAATGGTATTAAATAGTCGTCTTTCAAATATTTCAAATTCGAATTCAACTTTTTGATTGCTGGTAATTCTAAGAGTTTTATCAAAATATTCAAACTCAAACAAATCAAATTATCTTTCTCGTTAATTTTGTCCAAATCTTTTTGAATTGTTTGAATTTTATTGTCGATAGAGTTCACTTTTTCGAGCTTATTCCTCTTGAGGGCTTCTTGCTGTTGTTCTTGTAAAACATCAATTTGTGTATTCAATAAAGATATCTTAAAAAACATTAATTTAAGTTTTCTCAAATAAAACTATAAATCATTGAGATTTCCTAACAAAGTCCTCATATTGATCTCTGAGTTTTATTATTTTTTGTTCTCTTGAATAAGACTTTGTCAGAGAATACCAATGAAAAATTACATGAAATTTCTTTACTCGGATCTCAAATTCGGATTCGTTTTCATCAATTAATTGTTCACGAATTTCAATGATAATTTGACACATATCCTCAATGAACATATCAATATTTGAGCTGCATTTATAATAGATTTCGATGAGTTTTGTTAAAAGTCCATCAATTAAACGATGTTTAACTAGAATATCTGCTATAAGATTACGGACAGCGCAGCGTCCGACCTACAATAAGGAATTATCGAGATTATAACATGGAATACGAATATGTTGGTGATTTTTCTTTTTTATAGGAGGAGATAAGAATTTTCTCGTGCAATATCGAGTCTTATTGGAATACTTTCCAATATTCACAATTTTCTCCTTAATACTGCTTATAAGTAAACTCATTGTTTTTGAACTTTACAAGAAGTGTCGATGAGAAGAATCACCAACATATTTCGAATATCTTCTAAAGTGAATTATTTCAATTACTTCATCTGAAAAGTCACAATTCTCAACAATTTCGAATAAGTTCAATAAATTGAATTGATATTCAGTCCAACTATAATCGTTCATTTCTTCTCGTGACTTGTTCATTATTATACTGAAAACAAAATTATTAAAAAAAAGAAAATTTAACGATAAAATCTAGGTGAAAACTTTTCAATATATAGACAAAAATTCGTCAATTCGGGTAAAATTTTTTCTAAATAATCCTCCAAATGTATCGATGCTTGAAAATGATTAACTAAACATTTCCAATACAACAAATTTTCGATATTAAAATTATTATCATTGATCAATTTGTTGTCAATAGGTAAAATTTCAATAAAACCATCAACTGGTTCTGATCTAAAAACAATTTTGAATCAATTCACATTAATTGAAATGATATAAATTAATCAACTCTAAAAATAATTCTATAATTGATTTTCCGATAGTCCTCATAATAGATAAGTCCTCTTCGCTTGATATTAAATATAGACTTTTTAAAAAATTCAAATAATTTCCTTCATAAACTACCAACCACTTTCTCAATAAATTATGGAAAAAGCCTTTCACGTTCTCGTTAGTTTCTTCGAAGCCTGCTTTCAATATGAAAATACGATCAATTATTTTTATATAACGTGGGCCCATTTCGCCGAATTTTTGATAAACTGTACTACGCACAGTTTCATCAGTATCATGGATTCTCTCCAAGATTTTTGGTAATGTTAAAGTATTTATCGCTAGAACTTTAATAACAGCTTGACGAATCTGAAATTAATTTTCCGATAGGAAAAGTTATTCATATTATATTGAAGATACTCACATTATTACGCGGACTATTGAGATAATCTATGAATTTTCTAATAACAGGACAGGTGGGATTAGTGGGATCTTGTAATAGAGCTAATACCGAGACAGCTAGAGATCTGATTTGCACTTTGTTATCCTAATTCA
>JAZBGZ010000722.1:11178-31756 GCA_037414795.1 Stenodera caucasica | reverse complement strand
AGTCGCAAAAAATCCAGAAATTTAACTGAAACTCGACAATATCGCATATTAGAATGTTTAGGGGGGGATCGTGACACCAGTGCCACGTGTACACGTTTCTGTCCTTGTGTTGTTCAATAAATCAGTCTTGTAACTTGTTTATTGTTTTGTTTTTAATCAATTGGAAAAAATCTAATTGATCGAATGGATCAAGTTTCATCTTGAGCGTCATCTGTTTTTATTGGACGCTATAAAATAAATATTGAATCAATATTGTTGTTAATAACCAGGAAGTGAATTACAATCGTGTCTGTTGGAGTTTGTTTCATTTGTTTCTATTGAGATGTGGTGCGTTTTCCATCGACAGACCTCGCGATTCAAGATTCTAATCTATCAAAGGTCCTCATCTCAAAATTGCGCCATAATCTCTATTTTATAAGAATATTATCCATCGTCGGAGATTTTTCTCTCAACTGATATCAAGACGAGTGGCTGATTTCGATTCCGACCAATTAAGTTTCGCACGCTTTGAATAATTTATCGTACGTCTTTCAGTAATTGTACTGCCGAAAACTTTAATTGGATATAAGCACGTTTACTCCGTTCTTTTTGATAATTCGATTAGGTTTGAAAGAAAAAAAAATAACGTGTTAATTGTGGAAAAACGGAAATTCCCCGTGTTTACATCGTTTTTTCTTAGTCGATGATATACAAATATTTCAATAGTATTGATTGAATGATGATTTATCCGCGCTTTCTTCCGATCATTATGTTTTACGAGAATCTCAAAGTTTCCGCTACATCTTTCAAACGATCCTCAATTGATGTCTTCGAGATTTATCGTCTGGTCTTTACTGCTTTTAGGGCTCTTGCGATCCGTAAATAATTTTGGTGTCTTCAGTGCAGAAGGCGCAATTCTCATCGAGAAACTCAATATTTTGAGAATCTCTGGCGAAAAAATCGAAATACGATTTCGTCCAAAAAATTTATTGGAAAATAACCGACGTAAATTTCAAATTTACATGAAATATTCACTGTTAATCTCGCGAGCTCAATTAATGGGAAGCGTTGGAGTTTCGGTGAAAAACTCGCAAAATTACCCATAAAATTTCCAGCAAAAGACTTGGAATTAGTTGAATATTTCATTGAAACACTCTTAATTTCTATGAAAATGTCGAATTGTAAGTTAGATGGGGGAAACTTTGTCTCAAAGCTCTGAAAACTCCACATAGAATTATCAGAAGTTATCAACAACAAGTCGGTGAGAAACCGGGAAAATTCGATGATGAAACTTCAAAGAGACTCAATTAAGAAATTACCGTATTCTAGTGAATTAGTGAAACAATCGAATCGACGATATTCATTTGTCTATAATAACCCATCAAATTTTCGTCGACTGTTCGAGATGATGCAGACAGGGCTGCATCAGGTGTTTATCGGAATCAATAAAACTGGGATAGGTCAAGAATTGCGACATAACCCTGCCTCTTTTCGAACGTTACGAAAACAGGGCAAAATTCGTCAATTCCATCGATTCAACGAATTCCTAAAATTGGGGTTAATTGTTGGTATTAACACGCCCCATTTCTCGTTGGACATAATCATCCCTTATCCAGTTCTAAAGCTTATGTTGTTGTGTTGGGAGAGAATTCGACCCTTTGTTGCAGATATGATCGTTGAGATAAAAACTATTGAGTTGTATTACGAGTGAATAGTGAAGAATTCGTTTTGTTGGGAAGATGCGTCTTGGTAACGAAATCCAGATTTCTTCCCACATAAAATCAGTCTGGATTGGTTTTTTTATTGTCGTAAAATATAATCAAACTTCCTTTACCTGATCACTATCGCTATGTTATGTCGAACAAAACTTCTTGAAGGGTGCAAATAAGTGGAAATTAGACGTCCATATATCAGATGAGATAAACTACACTCAAATATATCTATTTAAGTTTCAGTCGGGTCTCTAGGGTTGTTCCCCAACCAACGACAAATACTAAACTAGGTTTGAATTATAGTCGTATTATGAACTTGTCGTTTTTCACGAAGAATATTAAAAAAAAACACTCACACAAAGAAACAAAATTTGATAATACAAACAACATTAATAGTTTTTTGTTTCCCAACAAAATCGAGTTAGATAATTCACTTTAAGACTAGAGAAAAATATAAGACTATTATCTTATCAGATGTGAGACGTTGTTTTTTTTTTTTGCGTGTTTTTGTCTAGCGAATTGGGGATGATTCGCTAAAATCAATGTATCCACGGATTTTTAAATAAACGTCTCGTATATTATTTTTTCATTGGAAAGTTTCATCTCCCTTGAGAATTGTTGAATTTTTAACAGGTATGTTTTTTTTCAACAACCCCAATATAAGAAATTGGACTCCTTTCAACAACTAACCCCTGAAAAAGTTCGAAACTGTAAATTTTCCGGGGTGTAAAAACAGAAACATCACATGTGACCAACGCTTTTCAACCCTAATATTAAGAAAGAGAAAACTGGACGATTCCACTGTTTTTCTTCCCATTATTATTATTATTTTTATTATTATTATTGTTGAAGCCAGAAGGGTGGATAAATATTTACAACACAAATGTTACGTTCTGAAAATTGAAAAGAAAGCACTCCAGTTGTCTCGATATTGATAAAAATTTCGTATATTATTGGAAATCGGGCACGTGTAGTTTTTTTTTTTTTTCTCGGGGGCTAAATGGATGTCTACAAATGACCAAATAAGGGATGATTGTTAATTTATTCTATTTCTACCTGTGAAATTCGTTGAGAACTTTTCAAATCTAATAAAATTGAGATATCGCGCATTCTTGATGAAATAATTTTTCCATCAGGGGGTGGCCTTTTTAATTATCACCGTTAATGATAATAAAAATGTGTTGATCATGATATAAATGGGTAAATGAGTTTATGATGGATGATATTGAGAAAAACTACCCTCGTTTTTTATCTCAAATTTGACGCTTTTATACATCGTTGTACGGAAAAACGCCGTTTAATATCCATATATACCGGATGTCCGTTCTGAAATAGCTCAATTTTAAGCCGATTCTCGTTGTTAATAGAAGTTTTAGGGGTGGAATCTCCGCTCTAATCTAGAAAGATCATAAACTGACGGCAACTTTTCAAATTGCAAACGTTGATGTATGAAAGCCGTCCAGTTCGTCGAAAAACATTTTCACAAGAGAATTAGTGAATTACTGCCGGATTAGAGAGGTAATCCAGGCAGAATGGAATCAAAACAGAAGGTTTCTAACGGTTAATTCTGGCCCTTCATCCTAAATTTATCTAGGATTCGATCAACTCCGAAATCGTAAAACAAAGTGGTCAAGTTTGAAGGGTGGAAATATTGATTATTGCCGATAATCGAAATCGGGTTTTTTTTGTTTTAATAATTGAAGCTGGTGGGAATTTCTATTATCGCTACTCTATTAACAGAGTGAATTTAATGCGGACAAAAACCGTTCTATTACTCTGAACGTTGGCGGGATTGGGTTTATTGAAAGGCGAAATTTCATACTTATCATTCTGTCAATATCAAAAATAATAAATAAATAAATAAATAACTGGAATTCTCACGAAATATTCAATGGGAACGTTTTTTTTTTTTTAGTGAGAAATACGCGCAATCATCGAGAAATGTGGAGCCTTCTATATTTAATAATAATAAAAATAATAATAATAGTAATAATGATGATAATAATAAGATGAGAAATTGATTCGAAGGTCTATGTCAAATGGAATAAATATAAACATGACATACCGCGAAATCGATGATAAGATATATTTTTTTTTTTTTCATAAGACCACAAACATCTGGCTTTCAGATTGAAATTAATTTTCAGTATGTCCCCGATCTAGTGACAAGAGAAATATGAATTTTCCATTCGCAATTATAATTTTCTCAAGTCCGATGCTAATGTAAGTAGCGCGAAAATAAAAATTTCAATACTAATAAAAGAAAAAGAGAAATCAATAATATGTAAATTGGGTTTTGTGAAAAAATTCTAATTAAAAAAAGTACGGATTTTTCGGCTTTTTCGCCAAAACTAATGCCCCAAATTGAATTTTCATGTCGGTTATTCATGTACAAAACATGATACAACACCAACAAAAAAAGAAAAACCAAGAAACTTCCCCCCATAAATTTCCACATTAATTCAACTTTATTTTAATAAAAAGCATTGTAATTAATTGAATTGTTAGTGGTGTTGTTTATTGTAGAGAAAACTTAGAATGGTAACTGAGAGGTGGATTGGTTTTTTGTTGTTGTAAGTTACGAAAAGGGATGATTTTCCTCAAAACACACCACCATATCTGATAGTAAGTCGATGAATTTAATTGGATGAATTTCTAGGGCCCGAGTTGATGGCGGTTTTAGCGATGGGGCGCCTTGCAGCGAGCGAAATACGGCCTATTTGGGCCCCAAACGGCCCCAATTCCCGTCTGGACCAGTCAAATGCGTCGATATCACAACGATGAGAGATCGGATTGTATTCGATCGTTATTGGCCGATCATCAATGCCGATACTTTATACGCTAATAATATGAATTTGAGTACGATTATGGCCAAAATTATGCACCGATATTTACCGCATTTACAATTGATCGATATGAGCGGTAATGCGATAATTAAATTACCGAGACGGATCGATCGAATTTGGCGCGATTTGAGGATTTTTCTATTGGCAAATAATCGTATTTCGATACCGGAACGCGGTGCATTAATCAAATCGACATCATTAACGACATTGAGTTTGAGCCGTAATCGAATCGAATATTTAACAAATTATTGTTTTAATGGCTTACCGAATTTGAAGGTTTTATATTTGGATAATAATTATTTGAAATTTATAACGCCGGCTATGTTCCGTAAATTAACAAATTTGAAATATTTACATTTAGGCAATAATCAATTGGGGTGGCTACCGCCGAAATCTCAAATGCCGCCCTTATTAATCTACTATATTGTCAAAGGTAATCGACTCGATTTGGAGAAATTGGATTGAACTTTTGTATACGATTTTACTGTAGAAATAAAAACTTGAGCTAATAAAGAGTCGATTCATTGATCCTTTCGATTGGCCTTATCAGCAATATTTATCGTGCCGATATCGAAATTGTTATTGTAGCCTCAAATTTCGACTGGATATTGAGATTTTTGCCGTAAAAATTTATAGTTCCTTGACTCGAAGATATTTAATAGATCCGGACCAAGACGCAATGTAATTTTCATTGGGAAATATTCATAAAAATCTCATCACCAACGAATCGATGAGTAGGAAAAATGATGTTCATTCTCAACAACATACAACGAGTTTTAATAAAAATCGATTGACGTAAAAAAAACTTCCAGAAAAATCCCACTTTAAAATCTATCCGGATTTTTTCTGGAATAAAATATACCATTTCTGGATGTCAATGAACTGTTTATTGTAAGTAGCAGGGAAAAAATCCACAGTTGTTATATAATAAAAATACAGTCTTTCACCCTTCATATTGAGCCATTCTAGCCATAAGGGGTGGAATAAAGGGAAGATACTCAAAACAGTGGGATTCCGGTTTTATGGGCGAATTTCTCAGTGATTATTAAACTGCAAAATGGGCAATATCTGCAGTAGTTTCGTTTAATTTCGTCGGCCTTTCATACAGGACCGGCTCGATGGTATTTGATTTAGTGCAAAATTAGTTTAATCAACATAGTTGTGATCGAAGTTTTCAATTTTAATTTCGTATGGGAATTTTATTCGTTGAATTTCTAATTTCTTGGCGTTCTGTATTTCAGTCGAACTACTCGAATTTCATAATTTTTCTGTTGTTTCTGCTTTCTACGATATTTGCAATTAGATGATGGAATTATCTGCGGGATTTTCATATTTTCTTGGAATTTTCGAAATATCCAACTGTTACCAAATATTTCCCAAAGTCCAAAGTGCGAAATTTTCGTTTGTTTTATTTTTATTTTTTACATTTTTTACAATGAATAATTCTGGGCTTTGACGGAGTTTCGAAATTTCTATTTTTCTTTGACGTTTTTTTACAGTTTTCAGGCAATTTTCCACATTTGCCAGTCAGAATTTATTGTTCTCCAACTCCAATTGTTTTCAGACTATATATCGATTGAATTTTCACCTGTTATCTCTTCCGAAACAATTTCCACGACTAAAGTTCAAATTTTCAATATTCTAGTGCAATTTTAGCGTCCAACCGCAAATTTCCACTATTTTGAAGTTGTAAATAGACGGATTAGATAAAAAAACTAAGCCGTCCCTGTTCTGATCTTGTGATTTATTCCGTACATTTCTTTACGTAAGATGTGCATTTACTGGAAAATATGGTGTATCCTCAACTAAACTATAAAAAAAAATGATGAAAAAATATTAAATGAAATGAGAATTTGTCCCTTGAGATAAATTTGTTTTACGTGCACAACCATTTCGATCTCCCTTGTTCTAATGACCAGTTATAATGAATTTTTGTTTTACAATCTATGACGTTATTCTATAATAGTCTAGAATAATATTTTAATTAAAATTAAAATGCAAAAAACAATGAGTATTCTCACGATACAGAAAACAATTGCAGATTCAGATATGAAAAGCAATTTTCCATTAATCTCTGTCGGATTCGTTTACAGAACCGTATTATAATTAATTCAGAAAAAATACAATCTCTTTCTACGTTAATTGCAATTAAATTAAGTTAATTATCGGTCGGTTTGGACTAATTTTGTGTGTTTTTTGTGATTGTTACAGGTTATTCAGCGGCCGCTTTATTGGCCATCCTTTTCGCATTACCATTTGCCTGGCGTGTTTTGGTACATCGCGAACAAGGCCATTGGAACCAACCATTATCGGCATTCTATTTCGCCCATTTGGAATTATTTCTGGGCAATGGTTGTTTGGGTGTTGGTGTATTAATGTTATTAGCGTTAACGTTGGAACGTTACGTTAGCGTATGCCATCCGGGACATGCACGTCCCATATTGGGCTCACCGCGACGTACAGTCTTATTAATTCCAATAATAACATTTCTATTATATTTTCCGAATGCATTCCGTAGTGCTGTAACACAATGCCGTATTGTATCTGATAATATTATTATTTATCAACGACAAGAATTAACAAGTTTAGTTGAACATCCATTATACAATATCTATAAAGTTCTATTGGAATTTATATTTAAAGTTGTACCGATTATATTATTGGCAGCATTGAATTTGAGAATATTGATCGTTTATCGGCGATCTTGCGAGAAACGTCGACGAATGACTTTAAGTCGTACAGCTTCCGGTGAAGAAGATCCAAGAAAATTCGCCGAAGAACGCCGTCTAGTTCTTCTACTAGGATCAACAAGTATACTATTTCTAGTTTGTATTACACCAATGGTCATCTTGAACGTTACCTTATCACAAGCGAATTTAACCAAATATCCGTATCAGGTAATAATTCCATTGGAAAATTATTCCATTTCTTTCTCTATAATTACGATTCCAGGTGTTTCGAGCTATAGCCAATCTACTTGAAGTAACCAATTATTCGATAACATTCTATATTTATTGTTTATTCTCTGAAGATTTCCGTAATACTCTTCTGCGAACATTGCATTTATCGAACGGTATACCGGCAAGAGGAGCGGTAAAATTACCACCACCGACGGCCACAACAACAATCACACATCCAAGAACTGTTTGATATAAACCTAGCAGACCTGTAGCAACACCGGTCTAATTACATCATTTATTAAAGAATTGGTGCTGTAAAATATGGAAATTATAATCAAAAATTATGGTGAATTTTTAATAATAACTGCCGAAATTTTGGCCTAATTTTTCTATAATTGAAATGTGTGCATTCGTTGAATATTTCGATTTTTGTTTTTGTTTTTGAACTGTGATACAAGAGACGTGAAGCTTATATTCCGGAAATAATAAAACGGGTTCCATTACATTATTCTATAAATATTCTACAATTATTCCATTATACTCGAATTTTTCAAGTCCATCTATATGTAATGTGTGATTAAAAATTATATATATATATACATATTTTCAGCTCAAATATGACTAAATGTTTCATTACAACAATTGTATTGAATAAAAATTTGTGATAAAAAAATTTGTTATTTACCTAAAATTTTGTTTCAGATTATTTAGTAAACAAGTCCTAAAGCGAAATTGTTATACAGATTGCGGATACTGACGATAATATAAAAATAAATTGACGATAGGAAAAAATTCTTTTGATCTTCGTAATCGTTGATTTTAACCATTTTCTTTATTATTCCTTGAAAATATTCTCTTTTATCAATATTGAGTTGTTTTTTCTTCCATATAATATTATTTTATTTTGGCATTTTCACGTAAAAAATTAATTCAAAACAGACAGGAAATTTCAAGATGTAAAGGAAGCGGTGTTTTTGGGAAACCTACTAGATTTAATCGTTTTCCTTAAAGAAAATATTTAATGTTTCGTATCTAATTTCTAACAAAATTTGTAGGTTTTTGATTAAAAAATATATATATAACTCACTGACTTACACTCCCATCTATTGGATTTATGTTAGTTAACTTAGATTACGACATGCTGGAATGTGAGATTGAATAATTATAATCATTTTAATGATTGATTGGGGTGGAATACCTTTCAATAATGCTGGCCCTCATTGTAGATGTGATAGCCGATGGGGCGGCTTCATTCAATCTAAAAACAGATTCGATTACTGATAGTTCAGTAGTTGTTGTATCCATTCCGGCGAAAGCACACCAATCGTTCACGACTAAACCGGCACCAACAACTTCACTACCTCGATTGATGGTACCTGCCTGTTAAAATTATAAATTCGTTCATTATTATTGTAAATAGTTGGAATTACTCGAAATATTCACCACAAGTGGTACTTGTAATAAAGATGATAGTTCTTCTTGATCGACAATTGTCGTATTTGGATGTACTAAACCACCTTGATTACTCAATACACAATAAGAACCGACTAATACATTACTGGCGACAGTTTGACGGAATACTTCAACTTTTAATGTATCAGCGATAATTTCTTCAGTTTCACGATCCAAATCTGGATGTACCAATGCAACATAATCATTACATGTTATTACATTTCCTAATGCTGATAAACGTTCTTCAATACGTTGTACTTTAACTGTATCGGGTAGTGCATTTCTTATATGTTGTAATTCTGTATCGAATGTTGTACTTGGTACTAATAAACCATTTTTATTTCCAACACATAAACGACCGATTATACGACAACCAGCTAATGAGGCATGTACAACTGGAATATTCTCAGCTAATTCACCCTCAAAAGCACTTTAAAAATTTCTATTAATCATAATAATTATTGCAACATATTATAAGAAAACTAACCTATAAAAATTCTCTGAACCGCCGATTGCTACTAAACAATAGGAATTTGTTAGTTTTGAAAATACACCAATTTCGTTATTATTCTCGAATTGTACACGAAAAGCCATTATTTAGTCGATTTCAACAAGATTAATTAATTTTTTTCAAGATACACACGAGATGTGCGTTAGAAACTTAACCTCAAATTTCGATAAATTTGACAGATTCGAAAATCAGTGATGCAAGCCTTCGAAATAAAAACCTAAAATTCCCCAATAAATCAGTAATTTATTCACTTAATTGTAGGAAATCGCTATTCTATGCTAATTATAATCGATTTGAACGAAATTCAACTATTTGATGTCGCAATAGAAATAGTTCATGGATGAATGCGAATTTGATTAACCATGTGTGTTGAGATTTAGTGCGCATGCTCACCGACAAAGATCAATACAATTATCCAGGAGCGTAACATTAAGCAATCAAGTCCGAAAATTTTCAAAACGTTGAGATTACTAGGTGTGAATACCAACGTGATATTTACAAGATTACTAGATATAAGTGCGCGACTTTGGGGAGTTTAGTGCGGCTCGGCTGTTGCCAACTTTCAACTAGTTATTGAATAGGCGCGAAATACAAATTCACGCGCAATAGAATTGCAATTTTTCTTCAATTACTTGAATTTATTGGCGTTGATTTCGACCAATTAAAACGGCAGTTAATCTATAACAAAGAGGTGTGGAGCTTGCGCTACTTCACAATCGACAGTTTAGAGTGAAAGTTTTGGATTTCGCTACGATTCTCCCACTAGAGCCGCCTATGTCGGCGTGATCCATTCGTTTCATCTCTTTTCATCTAGTGAATCATTATTGTGAATCGAGTGAGTCTTTTTAGAGTTCTGTCACCGGCTATAGTGTTCGTACATGATAAACGGAGTAGGCATAGCAAATTTATTTTCTGTCAGTTGTTTATTATAATTATGAAGTGTCTATTTTCTAATTTTTAAAACAAGTTTTTTTTGTATTATTGCTATAATTTTTGAATATATTCCATTGTCGTTATTTGATCAAACAAAAAAAAAATTTTTAATTACATCCGGATCGACTTTGAAAGTGTTCCTTTTAAAGAGCCAAATTTTTCTCATCAAAATTTAAACAAATTTTTAATAAATAATTAAAACGCAAATTATGGAATTCAAATTTCCAATAAACGAGCTTTTCAATGGACCAATTGTCGAAATTAATCATTCACTAGTTCCACCCGGCTTCAGAGGTGACAGAAGGGCACTATGGTGAGTACACCCTTATTTTTCCTCGAAAAAAAAAAAAACAAAAGAAATATTTGGTGCAATTTCAGCGATTTTTCAAAATAAGTACGAATTACTCGAATTAATAAAATTGGCTCTGTGCAATAATGAGCGTAATTGCGCCAGTGACGTACGTGTTTTTTTTTTTTTGTTGAAACACGCCTCACTAAATAAAGTAAAAACAGTTTTTTTTCCCAAAATTTCGGCTTGAATGGTGAAAGGACTCCATTAAATTCCACAAAAGTGAAATCATCTAGTCACGATTCGAAGCTAATTCTCAATTTAATTATTTGTCGAAAAAATAGCTGAATTTTTACAATTCAACCAATCAAATCTATCCTCAATTTCAACCCCAGTTTTGTTATATAATGGTTCAATGTGCTCGAGTTTTGGAATGAGATATAAAACAGATGTAAATATAGTGAAAGTTCCGAAACTTGAAACCATAATAATTTCAAATATGGATCAAATTACATAATTCAAAATAGGAATAATCAAATTTGGACAACTTTTAAGTAATCACTGACTTAATTCGGTGATTAAGAAAATTTTAATTAACACACGTCTCTTTCCAATGATTTATATCTGTTAGGTCAATGTTATCAGGCTGCATATTTGGTTTGTTTTATCATTTATGGTGATTAAGTGATAAATTATGCGATATTTTGAGAAATTATTCCGATTCGACTCCTCCTATTTTACCTTCACCTTAATCAACAATAAAGGATGCCTTCGTTTATATTCGAATTAATAATAAAATACCCCTATAAAACCTAGAATTTAGAGCCTTGAATCTGTCATTATTTTCAATCAAAATTATTAACAAAAAAGTTTGATAAATTTGACGAATCTATCTACATTTTCGATAAATATTTAATGACCACCTTGAAATTGATCTTGACCAATATTTATTTGTCAACAAGTTTTTTACGATAATTATATCGTTTGATATTGGTGGGAAAACAATTGGGGGGTAATTCACCTTGCGAGTTTTCCAATACTGGGAAATTTGGGATTTTTTTGAGGACTATCCGCGAATTTCCAGTGAAAATAATGAAACATGAAATTGATATTATCATGAACTTAAAATTACAGAGTAGTAATTCACCCTTTCTAATAACATCCCCCTATTTTTCCTCTACATATGAATTTAATAATAAATAACAAATTGTACGCTCGATTATTAATTGATGGATTTGATTCAATATTTGCTAGGTCATTGTCCAATTTCTTTATTATCGAACTAAAAATAGAAATACAATTTCCTCGAGCTTCCCATCATTTTCTTGTATTCGTAAAATGGAACGATTATAATTAGAAAATTTAGATATTTACAAGTCATTTAATATAGATTAATTTTCATCGATTTTTCCAATAAAATTGTACAATTATTTTATTTTTCAGGGATACTATTGGAAAAGTTTCAGAAATTGTAAATGTTATGGGAGAAGCTTCAGCTGCTGCTCAAGGATTAACAAAACCAATAACAACGGCTGATCGTCTACGAAATACCGAACAAACTGTATATTTGCTGATGGATCAGAATGCTAATAAGTAAATTTTCCTTTGTTTTTTCTATATAAATAAAATTCAAGTTGGAAAAAAGCACGCTAGATTCTCACTGATAAAACTTTGGAAAAAACATGCAATTATTTCAAGTTGGTAAAAATCGTGTTGTTGTTTTTAATTAATTCTAGAAAAATCAACCAGACCGAAACGAGGAAATTCACTTCATCGAGAATAACCTTATTTCAATGCTAATCAGAAGAAAATCCGAGGATAAATCCAACGCTTACGTCACACCTGCTTATATGACGTATATATAATTGTTTTTTAGTTTCTTGTAATTGGTGGAAAACGAATGAAATCACTGAAAAGTTGTTCTCATTGGAGTGAATCGAAGCACGATTTTTATTGTTAGTTTACACGATTTTAATTATTGTAACTGGTTTAAATCCAGGATCGAATCTACTATTTTTGCTAACTCTAATAGTAAATACGGCCCCGTCCATATGGTTGATTATTGAAAATACTGTAAATTGTTACGAATTAAATCACAACATGTCAGTTAACTGTAATTCTATATTTTCTAACTTTGAAACAATTGTTGAGGAATAATTGGAATTGTTTTTTTTTTTAATTTTAAATTTGTTGATTGTTTTGTTTTATTTATAGTGGACGTGGTGCTATTACAGGAATGTTGAAAACTGGTAAAAAAAGTTTATATGTATTTGATCGAAATGGTGAACATTATCAAGTATCGCCTACATGTGTTTTGGATTTTTACGTACATGAATCACGCCAACGTACCGGTTTAGGAAAACGTCTATATGAACATATGTTAGAGGTAAAATTATATATGATAGTTAAGTAGGTGTTTGCTGATTATCTTTATTGATATAAAACAGATTGATATTAATGACCTCGACCGTTAAGATTTCCCATAAAAAATATTCTAAATTAGAGAAAATCTCAGTATAATATTATGAATTGAATAGAATAGGTGTGGTGCTATTATTCTAATTATACAGAAATAGAACCGGGTACCGGGTACCCTCAGATTATTGCTATTTGATTCAATTATGATAAGAGATACCGTTCTATTGATTATTAATTTCAATAATAACGGCTCCACCTCTAATATCAATAATTAGACTGGATTAGATTTTCAATTTAAAGTCGCAATAGAGATGAGATATTGAGTAAAACAATTCGATTTTGCGGTGATAAAGTTTAAAATCGCATCTCTATTGTGGCTTCAATGTTCACCTGATTTTAAGAAAATACTTTATTTGTTTCTAGAAAGAGCACATTCAGCCTGTCCAGATGGCAATCGATCGACCTAGTGAGAAATTTTTAGGTTTTCTCAATAAACATTACGGTCTTCAAAATCCTGTAAATCAAATGAATAATTATGTTGTATTTGATGAGTTTTTCCCAAAATTACAAGATCAAAATGGTTCAATGGAAGCGGCAATTGTCAGGTTAATGTCTTGTTTTTTTGTCCGATTCATTTCAATAATAATTATTAATATAATTAATAAATTAAAGAAAATCTACTAACATAATTTTAGTGAGAAAAAAATGTCAGCTAACGGCTTACAATCATTTCCATCGCCTTTGGGGAGGTATGGGGCGCCTAGACCACCTTGCAGTATGGGCCAGGTATTTAACAATAAACTAATCTATCTAATAAATTCAATTAATTTATAAATTAATTACTAATTAATTGAAAATTTCTAGATAATACATAATCAAACATCCACTATACAAAGAAGTCCAGAACCATTGGGGTGAGTTAATTTCACAAAATTAAACTGTATAAATTGCATGTTTCTTTTTCTTTTTAACATTGATATTAATTAGTTCAATTTCGAATCCTGAAATCAAGAATTTCAATCAAAATAATATTAGGTAATATCCAAATTTTAACAATCCTGATATTTTCATCTAAAATCCTATTTTATAGCTATCCGAATCCTGCTAATACTCAAAGTATGCCTAATATGTGTTATCCTTACAATAACCAAGCGATATTTCCACAACAACAACAACAACCACAAACTAACTATATTCCAAACAATTACCAACCGTATAATAATTATGTGAATTTACAAAATTATGATAATAATCTGCAGTCACAAACTTTATTACAACAACAACAACAACAACCGATATTTAATTCGAATCAAATGTCGCCTGTTTTACAACAACAACAACAATCTATACCAAATAATTTGAACGAATATCAACCACAAATAATCCAAAGTGCTCCACAAATACCCAATTATGAGACTCAACAAAATTATTTAATAAAAAATCAACAATCACAACCAATTTTAACACCCCAATATCAACAATATATGAATATGAATCAACAATTATCAATGAATGAACAACAACAACAACCACAACAACAATCAGTACAATTTTGTGGTGATCAATCGCAATATTATCAAAACGAACAATTGATTCCATCAAATCAATCATATGCCTATCAACAAAATTATATCGATCAAAATAATTTAGAACAATTAAATTATCAACAATCACAAGAAATTCAACAGGAATCAAATCTAAAACCACAAGAATCTGTTAAAAATATCGAATTAACAAATATTGAGACTGCAAAGTAATTATGATTAATTATTAATTTTTATCAAAAATATATAAATTTTAAAATTAATAGTTGTACTCCTATGTCTGAAGAAGAGAAATTATTACGTTACGGATATCCACCACAAATCAATTAATAACAATATAGAATCCTTTAAAATTTCCTGTTAAATTCCCGAATTAATTATATAACTATAGGTGAGCTTTGCTTTTTATTATTATTTTAATACTTACTGTATATTTTTATTTTGTTATTATTATTTATGTTTTTGTTTTTGTTTCGTTTCATTTTTTCCACACAGGGCACAAAAAGCCTCACAATAAAATTTAAATATTTAGAAAATTACCTACAAAAAAAAAAACAAAACAATTATNAATCTGGTGATGATAATATAAATATTGATATTAAAAATAAATTATCACTTGATGATGATGTTGATGGTGGTGATAATAATAATAATAATAATAAAAATGATGATAATAATGATAATATAAAGAATGATGTTGATGTATCACCAGATAAACATACTCCTAGTCAATTAACTGATAAAGGTTATTTCGATTTGAAATTTTATCACAATAAATTGTGGTGAATTGTGATCGAATTGATGTATCTTGCTTTTTATATAACAACGGTCATATTATAATCATATTTATTAATATTTATTGTATTTAAATAATTTATTAAAATTTTATATAGTAGCACAAAATTTCAATGTTTTTGATTTTGATGACAGGTATCGATATATTGCTTATAAAGAAAACAAGTGCAAAAATATCAACACATTCCGCGAAATTTAGTGAAATTTGCACTAGTTTGAGCAATATAAGTATACAATTGTTGAATATAGCTTTAATTTTTATCTTTGTTGTTTAAATTATTTCGTATTTAGTACTTAAATTATCCAAATTTGTTATCAATCAATTGTAATGTTTATATTTTATCAGTATTTATACATCAGATTGGATTATTTGAAAATTTTTATGGAGGATTATATTATAAAATAGCTGTGGCTTTAAACATTGAATTTAGTGCAATAAAATTGTCAGACTTAATGTAGCTCAAGATAGTCAAATAAAAATGAAATAAAATGAATCGTTTTAATATCGCTAATTATTCTTGTTCAAACATGATAATCACCACCGTCAATTTGTTCATCGGACAAAAACGACATCAAATACTTGGCTGTATCATCTTCCAACCATAATACCGACATCAATAAACCGTTTAATAACCCGAAAATAATCCCACCAACAACATCTAAAATATAGTGTCGATTCATTAAGAGCCGACTTAGACAAATCGATACCGTCCAAGCTAATAACGGTGGATAAAATACGTAATGGACTTGGTATAAATTGATGAAAAAATACGCAACGAATACAGCTCGACTAGCATGTCCTGATGGAAAACTAAAAATATCAGGCCCCATCTGTCCTAAAGCATCGTCTGTATTGGCGATCGGTCGTTTGCGACGAAAATACGCCTTCGCTACGGCTATCAGGACAATATCCAAAAATAAACCGAGCAGCATATTGACCTGCAGTTGGACAAGGCCGGGCTTGTTGAACAACCACGTAAAAGCGATCCAAAACGCGAACCATGGGATACCGTGACATGTTATCTAGTAAAGTCGAAAAATTATTAGAATATTTGTTGATCATTTGTTTATATACCTCGAGAGCTTTGTAATGGATACGTAGCGAACGTAATGGTAGAAACTTATTGGCCCATAATACGAATTGTTGAGTTATATTAGCGTCTAATTCTAACAGTCTTTTGATAGCCGGGGGTACCTTCCGCTTCTCAGTCTACAACAAAATACAATATTTCAAAACTAACGAATCAATTATAATAATATTGTACTATTACTTGCGACATTTTTGTGTGTTATCTGCACTATTATCAATAATTATCAATTTTCAATGATAAACTAAACAAGAAATAAAAATACTAGGTTAGGTCACAATAAATGTCATTTCCATAGATAAGTAATTTAATTTAATTTTAATTTCTTTAAGTTGGCAGACATGACTGATTTAAGCGGCTTTTTCGAGATTCAACCGGCTTGAGTTTCCGTCATTTCACAATAAAAACAAAACTAAGAGTAAATATATCTAAATAATCTTTAAAAATACTCCAAATATAATTACAATTTGATTCAAATAATAATGGAGTAGAGGTGTGTTTTCGTTGAGCAATTTTGTGGCGAAGTAGGCTGTGCCGTCGATCGACCAATCGGAATAATCCACCCCGAAACAGCTGACTTTGACAAATGTCCATTGTTTATTTGTCAATTTCAAATTACCTTTCTATATGTCTCAGTATTGACGTAATTAAGTGCTTTTAGTTATATTATTTACATCTAGATTTTAGTAAATTTTATAGAAACAGTATATTTATTCGGTCATTTTTATTAGAGCATCGTGAAATTTATGAAAATGTCTCTTGAAAACAAGTATAACCTCAAAAGTCCAGGTAAAATTCGAGCTCTTTTCGGAGACCTGTTTTTTTTAGTAAATAGCTTATTATAGGTGTGAAACGATTGATGAGGGAAGCTATAGAATTAGCCGAGCCTACAGAAGAGTATTCGGCATCTCCATTAGAAGATAATTTGTTTGAATGGCATTTTACTGTACGTGGCCCCCCAAATACCGAATTCGAGAACGGCTACTACCACGGACGTATACTTCTACCTTCACAATATCCAATGCAACCGCCCAATATCATTCTACTAACCGTACAGCAATTAACTATAATTATCAATTTGATTTAACAACAAAAATTTCAGCCAAATGGTCGTTTTGAAATCAATAAGAAAATTTGTCTATCGATATCGGGCCATCATCCGGAAAGTTGGCAACCATCATGGTCTATACGTACAGCATTATTAGCATTGATAGCGTTCATGCCGACCCCAGCTGCCGGTACAATCGGTTCATTAGACTATACGGCCCAGGAGCGGCAAATTTTGGCGAGGAAATCCCAAGATTGGAAATGTACGTATTGTGGGAAAATTTCAGATAGTTTATTGACAACAAAACCGAGCCCACAATTGACTAAAGAAGAAAGTTCACTCCTACAAAATATCGCATTTAAAGTAATTAAAATTAATTCAAATCGTTTAGTAGAATTTATTTGTATCTGTTTCAAGTCGGAAGAAGATTTGAATCGTAAAGAGCGGAAATCGGACGATGTGGAGAGTACCGAAAAAATTCCAGAAGATGAAGTATTGAGGCATAGAACTGTTCCAAACAATATCACCGAAATTGATGGAGTTACAAGAGAGTTATTGGAGACTAATGATTCAATCGTTCAAAATAACAATTTGTAATTATTTTCAATAACGTTGAGTCGAAATAATTGATTTTGTTGGTTTTTAGTGATAAGACTGCGGTCGTTATATGGGTGATAGTGATAGCTATTTTGATATTATTACTAAGAAGAGTTTTCTTCTTATAAAGCGGATATTGAAATTGTTGTAAATTGGATGGGATATTTTTTTATATGTATAATTAATTCAGCTTAGAAGATGCTAGTGATTTAGTTAGTGAATATTTGAAATTGATGTAGAAAAGTACAAATCACGCTAAAATCAGCATATACCAAAATATTGTATTAATTTCCAACTTATTGTTATAGGTTCCCATTTGAATAGTTGTGAAATACGTTCCTCTTAATAATAAATTATAATATTTTTAAATGGAGACCTATACAAGAGGTGTTTATTATGAACAAAAAAAAAAATAATAATACAGTATCCTTTTCTTGTAGTATTGATGATCCTTTTGTAGTTCCTCGCCGCTGGGCGTCGTTCTTGTTCGCTCCTGTTTTTAGTAGACGCGACGCAATATTGATCTTTTAGGTTATATCCCCGAGGAGCGACTTTACAGCAATTTTTGTCTAGTGGGGATTAGACATCGTATAGTGTTTGCGTAGTTCCACGATCACATCCCTACTCGACATAATTATTATTTTCGAAAATAACGTACAAATAACTGAATATAGAACAATTATAATACGTTCTGTGTATATTTTGATTTGGATTTGGATTTGAGAAAAGAATTGTTGATATAATATCGATAGTAGTGTTGGAGTTATCATTGGAAAAGCGCCTTGCCGGTGTATATTGTGTGGCATAACCTTTATAATCAGCTGCGCGAAAAAATAATTTTTCTATATCCATAGATATATTAGTGGTGTGTATCTGTGTGTGTTCTGTCGTTTATTTGTTGGAAAGAACGACATAATACACAGTTGGTTTGTTGGTTTTAAGCAAAAAAGTTGTTAGCTATGGCGGTGCCGTTGGCTTGTACGCGTTTCAGCGACAATTACGATCTTAAAGAGGAGCTAGGAAAGTAAGTAGAACCATAATCTATATCAATCAAATTGATTTTAATTCATAACTAATTGTTTATTTGACTTAAGAAAAATTGGGGGACTAGTTGTATTATTGTTTAATAAGTAAAAGTAATAACGACGTCGTCGATGATAATGACGACGTCGACGTCAATAACAACGACAACATTAGCCAGGATAGAGGCCCGGCGCCCGTCCGATTTTCGTCCCAAAATATTAACGAAAATAAAATGAGGGGCTAGCGCGTCGCGATGCGTCTCTTTCTCTGTGTGCTAGTAGGACGTCGTGGTGGCTGTCATCGTCGTAAAATACGCATACACCAATATAGAATATATATTTCTACATATATATACCTATATATATATGTATGTATATATGTATATAATGAAACGATAGCGAGGTCGGCCCTTACCATTTTCCGACGCCGCCGTTTGAATATCTGCATTGCCAGCGATGAGAAAATCAATAGAGTGAGACTCTGCCCTATGCTCAACTATAAGGATGACAGGTGGTTGTCTTTGAGCCTTTACCGACAATATAGAAAACGGCCCTTTATCATTCAAATAGATTTTCAATTGACAAATAACACCCAATATAAATCAAAAATTCACAATTTTTCGATAAATATTTACGATTATTTTTGGTGAAATTCGGACAATCAAAATAATAGATAAACCAAACCGGTAAATTGAAAAATTCTGAAACACAATATGCAAAATATTCAAACAAATTCAATCTATAATCAATCAAAATTCGAATTAATCAAAAACAATAGATTGTGCAATAGAAAATAATAGTAATATCGAATAAATAATAAACTTACAAATTATTTTTGTATTCGTTCCGCTATATTGCGCCGGAATTGTGGCTATTTTCGTATAAATTCAAGTTTATTTTCTATTAAATTTAATCAAATTAAAATTAATCGAAATCTACGGGTAGCTATATGGAATTGTACCATAATTACTATCAATATTGATAATTACGAAGTGGAAATTCAATGAAAATTTAATCAAGAAATAGAATATTTGGTGATGAATGAGTTCCATTGGTCCCACAATCACTGGAATCACTCCACTTTAATTAGACAAAGCCATCGTGATTTATTCAAAACCCGATAATTCCATCAGGTTACGCCACTGTTAAAACAATAATATTGATAGAATTATAAGTTTTATAACAATTGAACAATTTAACAATAAATATCCGCACCTGATCGTTAACGTTATTTCCAAAAATTCGCGTCAACTCATTTTTAAATAATATCAAACTATTGTAAATTAGAGGAAAGTCTAAAATTTGTACTCCAATTAATTGTGAGTACGGTTCTGTGTTTGTTAATCAGAAATGTCCCTTAAAAAATTGATATTGTACGGGCAAATATCACATTTTATCGATTCTTATAATTTTTATTGAATCAACGATAAAGAAGATAATCTAG
>JAZBGZ010000722.1:0-11170 GCA_037414795.1 Stenodera caucasica | reverse complement strand
AAACAAAGAAAAATGATGGCTAGCGAAAAAGTCTTCCATTTCCGTTTCTGTTAAAATAATTTCCATTTTCAACTAAAATGATTGAATTGGATCATTTATAATGATAAACAACTAATATTTGATGTAGTAAATTTCATTTACGACTACAAAAATCGATATTAATAATAATGGTAATGTTGGAAATTTGTGCCCATAAATTCTACATGACTGGTTTTAAATCGACTAATTAACAAAAACTACACCTATCTTAGTTAATTAATTCGTAATTAGACAACCATTTCGCTAATTAAAAATATAACAAAAGTAATTGTATTTCGTAAAATAAGGGCAGTTGCAGACTTGATTTTAGTCGCTCGATACTGAAATTTAGCCCTTATTATCGCGTATATATGAGGACAATAGAAAAAATCGTGTTGTCAAACAAAATCTTCCACATTTATCGATTCAATTCGTGACATTTCTTCATATTTATATTTTTATTTTTTTTTATTCCCTCTGTAGTTTGATTTAAATATTTGTTTTAGAAAAATATGTCAGAAACTGTCACAGTATTGAACAATCTAATTTTCGTTGAAAAAATAAACGAACATCAGCGAAAATAATGAGTCTTTTCCCTGTTTGAAACAAAAAACAAATTCTAACTGTATATGACGTATTCGATTTAAACATCATTTATAATAAAATTCATCCATCAATTATTGTTGTGTGAATTTGGACAGATGATCATTAAAAGCTTGAAGGAAAATATGTTTTCTCAACACTCATCATCGTTCATCGAAAACATTTTAATTATCAACTAAACTGTCATTTATGATCGATATTGTCGTCAATAGTGTGCGGTATATTTGTGAGTTTAGCCACATCCCTGTGAATAATTCCGATCATTTATTATATCATAAAATGTGGAAATTAATCGTACAAGTAACACTCGAGATTCATCCCCTAAATGATTTGTCTTCATTTTTAGATTAGTTTCAATTTTTAAAATATAATCTTCTAGCACAGTTGTTGACAATACAAAAATTTATTTATTATTTTCGTTATAATCCCCTCGGTTTATATAAATATTCATCGTTTTGCATACATTAAGAAATATCAAATCTCGATAGAATCCCTCTAGATTATATTAAGGGAGAAGATGAAAATAGTCTTTTCCGGTCTGTTATCCTCAGAATAAGAATTTTCTTCCATCCCCGTGTTTTTATTTATGTAGAGCTAGAGGGCGATTTTTTGTGACGAACTAGAGCAAATTATAAAATTTTCCACAGTCAAATATACAGCAGTTTTGTTTTATCCGAAATATAGTGAACCGATTTCAACTTGGCGCCTTATTTATATCTCGTGGTGTTGGCTTATTTTCAATAATTGGAAAATTTATCGAAATTTCCAATTTCTTGAATCGAATTAATAATTTACGTTCATAGATAATTCACGTAGTTCTATTGTGGAATTTTTTGTAAATATCAGTTTAGATCGCGGTAATTTTTTATTCAAATTGTCAATCAATATTTTCGAATATTGTCACGTTGTTATTCCGAGCGATTTGTTACGTGAAAAAACATCTGTTATTGTCGCATGACCAGCAATTTTCTTAATAATAGTGAAATTAAATCATTATAATAATAAATTTTCAATTTGTCCATGATATTTAACGAGTAATAAAAATGTTATCATAAAGTAACAACTATTGATATTTTAGGCGTGAATACGATAACAAATTTCATGCTCATGTATTTATTATCAACCGATATTATCACGGCTACTCCCCAAAACATAGATTATTCGTGTTTAATTTTTATTTATCATTAAATTAACACCGACCATGTTGTTTATACTCAAATAATTCCACTGTAAATAGAAAACTATATAACAAAAAAATAAAAGGGGGATGAAAAATAATAACAAACAAACACAGGAATAGAGGTGATATAGGCCATAAATTTAAAGTGAAAAGTAAACCCATAAAATCAACCATCCCGTTTAAAAGTTTACGGAAATAGGAAGTAAATATAAATGTGTAATTGGCCGGTTGTATAAATGATAAATGTGGGGCCGATATTAACCAAAAATATTTCAATAAAAAGCGAAATTCCAGTAGTCTTGTCGTTTTATACAGGCTGTCCTTCGCACGATAATTGGTCAAAATTTGAGCTTTAACGAGAGCCGGATCTATAGCCAATATTTAGAAGTTTCCAAAGGAAAATCATCGATTATTGATGAACGAGCGACTGACATTATCATTATCATTCTAATCAAATGATTATCCGATATTCAGATATGTTTGGATTAAATTTACATATTTAGATATAGCTTTATTGTTGAAGTAGACAACATTATTAATATGACATTTATAAAATTTCTATGAATACCAACAAAATTACGTCAATGCTTTATGTTAAATAAAATATATATTTTTTTATTTATTTATTTATAAATCAGTACAAATACGATCATCCTACGCATCTTTCCGGATAAAAATACAAAAAAATCAAGAAAAACATCACGTTAATTCCCCACAGTAATAAAATATTCAACTCGTACTCTATAAACAAATCTCCATCTTCAACGAATTGAATTTGTTGTTAATACTATTCGATGCGTTGCGGATAAATCCTAATCTTGTTACTGAATTATTATAGAAAACAACTCAGCATGCTTTTCGCGCCACCGATTTAAATCCGCTATTGTTAAATTTGTAATGCTGATTTACATATTTCTAACTAATACAACGTTAATCCGACTATTATTATCTTGTATTCGAGAAAAGTGAAAAAATCTGGTCTAGATTCCAAACAAATCTCAATCTCGATCTCAGTCTTAATCTGAAATCATGCGATTGATTTAGAAGTCGTTCAGATTTGGACGGACATGAGCGGAGCTTTATACACTTCCTGAAACTCCGCCTACCGGTCCAGAAAGGAGCCAATTGTGATAGGAGAATTTCCTGAAATAACTCGATTGAATTATCTATGGGAAAATTGATATTTTCATTGGAAATGACTGCAATTTTTGCTAAAATAACGTGGAAATTGTTGCGAATTAATGGGGAAAAATTGTGAAAAATGCCATCGGAAATATCAGAGATACGTGGAATTTGGAAATTCTGATAAATATTTGATGAAAAAATCGTAAATAGAAAATTCCAATGAAGACAATCAAAAATCTGAAGAATGCAATTTTTTTTTTAAAAAAAGAAAATTCTAACACAAGAAAAACAAATTGAACTTTGACGTAAATTATTATTTCTATGAAAACTCGTGGACAATTTCTATATAAAACAATGTGCGAATTGTTTCAAACACTCTTTAATGTAGTGAAAAATAAATTGGAAAAGTTCCATGGAAAATATCGAAGTTGAAAATTTGACAATTTTGATGGACTCGTCGCTATAAATTACGGAGCGTCTTGATAAAAAAAACTAGAAATAGAAACAATTGCGGCTAAAATTCAATGAGAAAAACTATAAGTGTCGAATTTTCTTGGCGAAAAGTCCGAATTTCAATGAACACCCAGAAATACGGAATTCCGATGAAAATAAATAATTGGAATGGAAAAACGTCAAAATGTCAGATGGGGCGCTAATCGTTTTAGAGCCGGTCCTGAAAATCTCTCAAACTCATTTAAAAAATAATTCCGTTTAACTGGCTCAAATTCTTCGAATATTCGAAACTGAGTTCTAATAAGAATTTCTATTAAATTTTAAAACTGGAAATTACAACATAAATATTTACTTGTGAAAGTAGATTTTTCAGGGGAAATTCTTCATATAATCCCCCCAGATTAGAAACCAGCCCCTACAGCTGTTTAACGTTAATTTTTATTGTTCAACATCAAACTCATAAATTTTCGATATTCGAGTTATCAATTTTCGAATTTTCTCTTAATCGAAATTTGAACCAAGATCACGCGAAAAAATCCACCCTTTGGAAAACTCCTTTAAACAATTATTGAAGTTCATTAAAACAGTATTAGCGAAGATTGAAAAGTTTTATAATTAGAATTTGTAATGAAATTCTGGTTTATATCAAAAAATTGTCATTGACTTAAGTCAAATACTAAAATTCAATTGTTATTTTTAATGATAATCATTATTTCTGGTTAATGAACATAAATATTTTTATTCGGTGATTGTGTCGCTCCAAATACTGACGGTTGTTTGTTTTTTTTTTTTACGAAATTGTAAATTGGAAATTTTGACCTTTATATATAATTAATATAAAACCCAATTGGAAAACAAAAAGGTAATTTGAAACTTGATTAAATCATATAGTGAAAACTAATTTAAAGTTAGATTGGTTTCGAGACGTATCGATAGTTACAATTTTCAATGATAATTAGAAGAGACATTTAATTACTGAAATTCGGTAATGAAACTCATATAAATACACACGAAATTGCTCAATTCATAATCAAGTTGATTGAAGCATGAGTTTCAACTATAATCGCGAATAAATACGGAAATTTTGGATAAATTTTTTATTTCTGGGTCATTTTTCTCTCAACTATATCTATTAATATTCGCCAAATCTCTTGTTACTTTTTTTTTTAATAATAATCGTTGGATTTGGTCCAGTTTTCACACTCTAAATAAACTCCATTATTCCAATAATCACGACGTATCAATCGTCGATTAATTATAATTAATTCATCAACAAAAATAATCGATTTCTATTCTAAAAAAAAACGAAAGTTACTCTATCATGATTTATTATTAATTTTGTGTTACAATCGCGTTGCAAACACAAATTTTCTCAAATTGAAAATTACAACAATATCGATTAATCGACATATAGTCGACAAATCAAAATTGGCCGACTCGTCTTGTTAACTTAATTATTTACGAATCGTTCAGATTCGGAATATCGGCGACTTTTGGCGCGGTTGTCAAGGCAACAACTGCTCTAACCAATCACCAACGAGTTGTCGCGTTCAACAACGAAGATTGGTGGTTGTTCCATTAGTCCCGCCTACAGGTGGTTTAAAAATCGAATATTTTTATTTAAAAAATTATCGAATTTATCCGTTACTTTTATTCCACACTGTATAATAATAGTATATTTCAAGCTGGTAGATTTTCTTGTGAATTTATGATAAACTGGGAATAGGCTGTAAAATTGGAGTTTTCCAGTCTGGTTATTTTCCCGCATATTCGTTTCTCGTACACTATGAAAAACTATTATAATACTGCTTCAAATTCATTAATTTTTAATGAATCCCCTCAACTTTTTTCCGCTATTAAAAGCTATATCAGACTTGTTCGTTTTGTTTTTCCAAAAATGGAGAAAATAGAGAATAAAATCGAATAATGTCGTGTTGTTGGAAACACGCGCGTCCTCTATAAATGCTTTGCATCCTAATACTGTTAACATTATACACATTAAAAAAGTTTCAAGCTTATCGCAATATTTCAGTATTCGTTGTTGTAAAACTTCAAGCTGATTATGTAAAGTTGCTTTTATATGAAATGAATCGTATATTGTTTCGATAATTTAAATTATTATCAACGGTAAACTGTAATTTTCTTTTTATTTGCAACACACGCACTGTAAATTGCCACAATATCGATCTTTATTTTTCCATACAATCCACTTTTTTTCCCCAAAAGGGATAAATATTTATTTAGAGATAGAGACGATTTTATAAAATTGGGAAACTAATAAATTGCGATTATATGTGAAAAAATCTCCAATAGAATCTCGTTAAAGTCGGATATTCTCCTGATTTATTCCGTATATAGAACAAATATAGATGGCAATCAGGCTGTTGGAATAGTTGAAGAAAATCGACTGCGACATATAAAAATTCAAACTTTATTTTGAGCTAGAACAAGAAATTTATTCGTTTATTTTATACGAAAATAGTGAATTTTTGCGGTTAAACAAAATAATATTTGTCCAATTATCATGGTGAACTTTAAATAAAACGCAACATTCACAGAGTCTGTTTGCTTTTATTAACCAGCAATTTGGCATAAAATGAAAATTAACGGAAAATGCTGACTAAACTCGTCCGAAACGTGCTTCAATTTTTCTCATTTTTCATCGAGGACTGGCCCTCTCGAAGGTCGAAAGAGCTGCACTTTATTATTTTCTATTTGATAATTTCATCGATAAGTCCCTATTCAAATGCTTTATATCAGTAAAGTATAATTTTGATGAAGGTCTATTGTTTCCCGCAATTTTCAGAATATAATTAGCCTTATAATCGAAACAAAAAAAAAAACGAATCTCAAGCCTTCTATTATCATCTCGAATGATGATTGGTTCCAATTTGTTCCTCACTATGTTCGATAATGTTGAATAATACATGAACTACAATCAATACTTCCAGCTGAACCTGCATTGTTGTAGTTATAGTCGTCCAACAATGACTTGACTCGACCAATCCAGCTACAGTAGAACCGACGCTTGTAGTCGAGTTGTTTTCGGTTGACTTTAATAAGATTTCGATATTATACAGTTTGAAAAAGTGCTCAACTCAACAATAATAATATCGAATTACGATGACAAGTAGTCGATAATTGCGGGATCTACCTGTGTGAAATAGCAAATAATTGCATGAAATTGATGGTTTCAGATTTAGATAAAGACTTCGATTGATGCAAAACCAGAAATAGAAAACGATTTCGAAATTAGTTCATCTATTAATAAATGGCGGTCTATTTTTGTTATGTTTGTATATCTATTTGAAGGCGGTTATTCGAGAAATTGTCGATTTTTTTCGAATTTTCGAAATATTTGCGACAAGATCAGTTAAATTTCATCTTCTATTAGAATGGAATTGGCGAATAATTCTATAGAGAATTGAAGCGAAACTGAATGACCTTGACGGAATTCAAAATGAAACGTTATTTACTTCCGTTGCTAAAGAACACGATACTCTTTCGCTAGCCATCATTTTTGTTTTTAATGGAGTTTCACTTCAAGCGGGCGCTTATGTGCGGAAAAGGCGCAAATAATAATTTTTTCCGATAGGGTTTTTCCCTAGCTAGTAAAAAAATCGTCACTGTTATAAAATGAGTAATGAAATAGTAATCAACTAATGGAATGACGATAAGAATGACCCAAAGGGTGTCAAGGTAATCTCATCACCTACTGTGATCGCAGCTTTTTCACCCCCCCCAAAGTTACAATGTGAAATTTTCATAGTTTTCCCGAATAAAACATGAATTTTTCGAGGTTATATTGTTGTACTACCAAAATCAATAACCCCTGAAACAAACCAATCATATTTTGTTTCTCTGTATGTGTGTGTGTGTTAGAAACATGTCAATAATTTTATCTAGGGACAATTATGTTGGTATTATTCCACGAAAAAAAGCAGGTGGTAAATAATAATAATAATGATAATAATAATAATGATAATAATGATTATTTGAGGATGCCTACGGGGTGGTTTTTTGATGGATGTTGAATTAAATCAAATTTTTGTGTGTTTTGTTTTTATTTTTGTTTTGTCACCTGACTGAAATATTTATTAGTTGCAAGTTTTTCCAACGTATAAAAGTTTCACTACAGTTGCCGAGTTTTCCACAATAAACTTGTAATCTCTTTTGATTCGAAAAAAATATATAAAAATATCCCCGATTGTTTTTCTTATTGTTTCCAATTTTCTTATAGTTCGAATTAATCCGGCTATATTAAAAAAGGGTCTTTGATGAATCGTTGGAAAATTTTGCGGATTTTCATTGTTTTTCCATCGTTCTAAATATAATTTTCTAGTCGTTATTTTTTTTTGTTTTTTGAGCGGGAACAAATCGAATTGCGATTTTCAACAGTGCGAATTTAGGGTCGAATTTTTCGAGAAAAACACCGAAAATGGCCCTTATTCGCCCATATAATTGCTTATCGATCAAGTCGGTCAAGATGTGGTTCACTAGCCGATTTCAGGGACGCACTTCAAATTCAGCCCTTATTCATAGAGTTTTTCCTGTAATTTCTCCAACTGAATATCGTGATCAATGCAAATTGGACGTTTAATTAACGAGCTGATAAGCGATCAGCAATTTCAACTTTCAAGATAGCCAACATAAAATTGTTTTTTTTTTGAAGCCAGAAATAATTATCGAATAAATTCAATTAATATCAATAATAATAATAATTGAATATTAGTTGTGTTACATTTAATTTGCCTTTTAAATTTCCACCATTATCATCAACATGATCCGTTCTATTATCGATTTCGTATCAATTCGCCGACAATACACTAGAGAGAGATAGATAGAAAAATTCGATACGTCTCTAATAATATCAGTCAGTGATTACCTATAATCAAATATCAATACTGTAATTATCGAATATAAATTTTGGTTATTTAAACGATAGTTGTTTGGCCGAAACCGGTCTCCACTCCACTGATTCGCTATGTCGAATCCACCATTTATTCCGCGAACAAGAGAAATCGATTTGAATTACTCAAATAGGATGCATGAAATCAAATCAAATCAATTGATATTCATTGATAGACGCCTGTTCTTCTTCCAGACACAAATCAATAACAATTATCAAGTTCCGCGTTACGTTTCAATTGATTCGTCAATTCTTCAACTAATTGTCGACCGAATAATATTGCAGTGATTATCAATTAACGTAAATGGAAAATTTAGGATGGTATAATTTTGGAATCACGCGATTTTCCCGAGATTTATGCGATGATTTCCCTTAAAGAATCAGATACGATTCGCTTTAATCTACAATTGTGTAAATGTTGATTTAAATCTTAGAGATAATAATTTTATTGTGATTATTTGCATCTAATTTCGTTAAGGTCACCGATATTTATTCAATGAAACAATAAATATTGATAGAGCTGCAAATGATTCTGATCTACATCGATTAAATAACGATCATTGATTTCGATTCATTAAGCTCGAATCTACGTGATAAAATCGCCTTTATATAAGGAACATTGATTTTCAATAGTCCTCGAATTTCCAAGTATGTTACATGAAACTTAATTAAATGCAAGCAAGACAGTTTTCCCAACGCCCGATTGATCGATGATGTTGAAGAAAAAATCCAAAAAAACGACCTCCGATACTGGAAAGGAAAAAAAACGAGAGAAAATTACCATCAATTGAGTGTCTCCAACATGGAGAAAATTGATCGAGATTCTTGCTGCGCATCCACCATTTTTCCATCGAAATTATATCACAATTACAGTTATTATCGAATTGTAATTTGTTTTTGTCGACAATCCGGGAAAATTGAGACAATTACGTGGAATAACAATTTTTACGGAAAATTTATCACCGAATTTCCATCGATTTTATAACTATTGGTTTGATTTGATTTCATCACATTTAGATTAAAAAAAAATTATCTGGGAAATGTGATTATTTAAAGACTTGAATTATCGTCCGAAATTTCTTAAAAGACTGGAAAATTGCTATTTTATCCGCATCATTTTCATTGAAGTGAATATAAATTTCGGAAAATATACACAAAAAAGTTGTAGGGAAAATTAAACTTTCCGGTCCAGTTGAGACAATAATGTGAAATAACTATGCGAATAATCGTTGTTGTAACAATTTTCCCATCGGGAAATCGATGAGCAATTTTCAACATCTATTAATTTCACAATTTTTTAAACACACAAACTCACAACTTTTTAAAAATTGGCTAAATTATCGAGAAATTCTCAGTTAACTAGAAAAATCTTGCGGCGCATCCACCATTTTTCTCATCAAACTCATCCCACAATTACCATTATAGTTGAATTACTGAATAATTAAAAATCGCAATTGTGGAATAAATATGCAAATTACGGTCGATTTTCTATAATTTTCCCATCGAAAAATTTATCATTCCGTGAATTATTGCTGTAATTATCGGAAAAATCGGCTATAAATCTTATGTTGGTTATTAAGAATAGAAAACCGATTATTGTGGATTGAGTTCGGACCAATGAGAAGAAAATGATCATCATTATATTTTCATTGCGAATTTATTTCATATTAGTAATATTTGATGTTTTGAAATAAATAGAATCACGAATGAACAATAAACTATTTTATTATTGTTGTTAAAAGAAAAAACCGTATCTAAACTGTGAAATCAACCGATTTTCACAATCTTATATATCGAATATTGTCTAAAATTGGCGTGTTTTCTATTGAACGGCTCCAAAGCCCCTGAGAATCATCTTGAAAGATTAATATAGAACAGTACAAAAGCTCCAAAAAAATAAAAACAAAAAAAACTATACAGACTTATCCAGAAACAAGGCAAACAATCCAGTTTATGGTTTAGTTTCGACTTTTAGTTCGAATCGATGTTGCTGTTCATTCATTAAAACTGTATTTACTCTGATTGGATCGAAGTTGATATTGTTAGAAATCAATCTGTTAAGTTAATTGTAGAAAATCTCTATTTTCTACAGAAAGAAATTCCCCAAATCAACTAATGAAGAGATGCGAATCAAACTCTAATTGATCCATCAAAATCACAATAAATCGATTCAATTTATAACAAGTTTCAATTGGAAACGATTATTATTGAATTTTGATAGAATTTGAATTTGGCGCCCGGTTGTTGTAATTGCGACCAATCAAAACCGGCCATTGATTCGTTCAATTAACGCAATTGGCTATAATGAGGCGCGCTATTTAAACCGTTTCATCTGTTGTAATTCGTTTGATCTTCGACTATCCGACATTAATGGATGTTTTCGAGGATTTTCACACGATTGTAGTCAATTTTTGCCCACTCTGTTTATTATTGAAGCGGCTCAATAAAAAATTTATACAAACCAGATGTGATTGGTGTTTGAAAGAATTTGTATAGGATTAAAGTATCTCAACATCAATCATCGTTAAAAATTGAACGTTGAAAATAAACAATTTTTTTCTCATTTCTTGAAGTCACAATGGGAAAAATTTTAAATAAATTCCACTTAATGAAGGTGCGTTTTTTTGTTCGAATTTCCGCATGATTTGTCATTAAGAGAATGTTTACATTAAGGGTCCAGTAAACGGGTCTCGAAACAGCTCAAAAATTGTAAAAGTCCGACTAGCATCACACAAAGAAGGGTGGGGTTTGGCAAGAACTACCCGCCTACCACAAAAATTCAGAGAGATAGATAGATAAATAGAGTGTTTATCTTTATCAGTTCAGGTATAAAGATTTACAAAATAAAGAAAAATTGAAAAACTTTCTACAATAAGTCACGT
>JAZBGZ010000720.1:19362-30600 GCA_037414795.1 Stenodera caucasica | reverse complement strand
TATTATTATTATCATTATTATTATTTGCTTCTGAAATTATATGTACATATTTATATATATTATATATTTTTTTTTGTTCTAGTTCATGATTGAATTTACAAAAGAAAAACAAAATATCAGAACATTGCATTCAGAATTTTCGTGTAATGTTATTGATGATATTAATATGCCTTTTACGAGAAAATAAAGATATTTTCTATTAATTTTCACGAATTTTCATTACCATCTTCAAAGTACCGATAAATAAAACAATTTGGCAACATTGCGATCGATGTACTTGAATTAATCGAATTTGACAATTGACAGCAAGACAAACAGATTTGACGTTAAATAATTTGCGAAATTTTCACGAGAAAAACTAATTTTTTTCCCAAATCTAAATCAAAATACAGTCATGTTTTAGTGTTAATTAATTTGAGAAATCGAATGGTGCATTGAATAGAGTCGATAATTCGAGTGGTGTTACAAATTTGGGTGTTTGATAGTTTTGAGGTTAGTTTTCTAATTGGATTTTGTTTTACTTTGGGGTAAATTAACGAAGAAAATGTACGAAAATCCTCAGACTCTACAAGAATTATGTTTAGAGACGATTTGTGATAATATTTTTAAGTATATCGAGCCAATTGATGATATAGAAGAGGAAGAACAACAACAACAAAACGATGAAAACAAAGAGAATTGTAACGATAATGATTTAAATGATGATAATAATAGTGATAATAGTTTATTAGGTGATTATAATGGTAAAAAATATAAATTTCGTGATTCTGATATTTATTTAATTAATGAAATTAGTGAAAAATTATTATTGAAATTATTGGAGAAAAATCTATTATACGATTCAACAATGAATTTATTCAATCAAAAAAATACAATATTACGTAAAGTACATTTGAAAAATTGCAAAATTACAAATATTGGTTTACAAATATTAAAACAACATAAAATCAATGATTTCGAATGTGTTAATTTGAAAAATATCAGCATTGGTGATATTTTAGGTTAATAAATTCATAATAATTAATAGTAGAATTAATTTATAATTATTATTTTGTAGATTGTTTGAGTGATTGGTCGATTGGCAATTTAGTGAATGCCAATTTCTCTAAATGTACATTCATCGATATGTCTCGTCACAGTTTAATGGTGAAAATGACACAATTGAAGAATTTACGTTCATTAAATCTATCTTATACCGAATTGAATCAATTAAGTTTCAATATGATTTGTGAAGATTTGAAATTTCTAGAGAAATTAGACATTTCCGGTACATTTATTAAAGATTTACAACCGTTATTACAACGTGCCGATCAACTAATCAGTCTATCAATTGTTGTAAGTATTAAAACAAAAGATTGTAACTATTGATGATAAGAAATTTTTTAGGATATACCGCGTGCTAAAAATTACGTTTCAACTATAACAAAATTAAGAAATCTACGTTATTTAGATTTGAGTTTATTTAAAAAGAAATTAGACACATCGACGATATATCAAGAGAATTTCGCAATTGTTAAACTATTAGAAACAAAAGATGATTTAAAACAGTTGAAATCGTTAGATATATCCGGATGGAAGGATATTGTATCGACTAATATAATAGAGAATTTTTTACAAACACATAATAATTTAGAATATTTAGGTATTGTTTTGAACGATTTAATATTAATACCGAAATTTAACAATCAAAATTTGGATGATTATCCGAAATATTTGATAATTGGTGGTTTAGGTAATGAGGAACAAATCAAAATAACATTGAAATTGTATAAAGAACGTTCTAGTTATATACAGAAAGCTTTATATTATTTATTTCAATTAACAAATAATTATCAAGAGTCACGTAATGATATTTTCAAATTGATTTTACCATGTATGAGATTACATCAAAAGAAATTTGGTGTACAAATGGCGGCTACTGCATGTCTATATAATTTGACACGTGGCGAATTATCGAAACGTATCCATCCGAAATTGTTGAGTTCAAGTATTGAATTGACTTTATTGGCAATGGAATTGTATCCAGATGAGTTTCAATTACAAAAAAATTCATTATTAACATTATGTAGTGATACAATTTTACAAGAGATCAATTTTAATCGTTATCATTGTGCAAAATTAGTGTTAGATGCTTTATGTCAATTCGATGATGTCAATATGAATCGTATGGCTGTTGCTATTTGTAGTATATTAGCGGCTAAAATAAGTACAGAAGAAACATCGAAATTGGGCTCGAAATCTGTTTATATGAATAAATTATTATCAATGGTGAAAAATCGTGTTGAATCACGTATATCTGATATAACATTGAAATTTACATTGAGTGCATTATGGAATTTAACTGATGAAAGTTCACCAACATGTCAAGTATTTTTAGAATTAGGTGGTGCTGAATTATTTTTAAAAGTTTTACAAATATTCGAAAATGATCAAGCTATCGAAACAAAAGTATTAGGCTTATTAAATAATATAGCTGAAGTAGGATATTTACGTTATCATTTAATGTTGAATACATTAATTAAACAATTATATAATTTATTGAATAGTGATAATATTGATGTTAGTTATTTTGCTGCTGGTATTATTGCCCATTTATCATCTGATGGTAATAAAAATTGGCTTATCAATATTTATACAAGACAAGAATGTTTATTTAAATTGGAATTTATTATAAATCAATGGAAAATACCGGATAGTGAAATGGTGGCATATCGGAGTTTTCGTCCATTTTTTCCATTATTAAACGTCCATATGGACTATCAAGTACAATTATGGGCTGTATGGGCCATACATCATGTCTGTACGAAAAATCGTAAGTTTCACAACTTAAGTACAATTAACTTATACTTATAATTTTCAAAATTTTCCAGCTAAACGTTACTGTGTTATGTTATGTGATGAAAATGGTCATTTATTATTGAGTGATTTAATTAATTATGAAAATTGCCATCCGAATATTAAACGGATATCAGCAGAAATTTTAAAAACAGTCGAAACATTCGTTTAAAACGACTTGATTTTTTATTTATTTATTTACAAATATTTTATTGTTATTTGTTTTAATTGATTGATTTTATTGTGATGATTTTATTATTGTTGTTTGAGAAACACACAAGAATATTTATATAAATATATAAATTTATATATTTGGCGTATAATTGTGCCAATAATTATAAGTATAGTCTTGACAATTATTTGGAATTGAGACTATTTTATTGTTATTGAATGTGGTAGAATTTATTGTGAATTTATTAATTAAATTATTGAAAACCGAAAAAATACTAGTCAAAGAAATATAAAGGAATATTGATTGATTTTATAATTTTTATCATCATTAACATTATTCCCATCTTGGATCACAAGTCGGCTTTGACTATTAAAACAAAATAAGTTAATAATTTTATAAAAAAGTAATTCAAAACATGGACAATTCTCATTTGTTTTATACTTTCAGTATTGTTTTATTGATTATTGTTTTGATTTTTTAGAATAGAATAGTAGGCGTTGATATCCACCATTTTGTCGAGACTTCCATCAATATTTGCAAGATTTTTCTCGAAATCTCCACCAAGAAACTGACTTGAGATAAAAAAAAATCAAGTAGACTCGAATATTCCCGAATTATTCGATTAATAACATAAAGCTAAATGATAATAATGATAAAACAATAGAATAATGAATCGACACAATATAGAGACGCATGCTTTGTTTTATTGATTTTTCATCTTCAATCTATACCAATTATCAAATCTAGCCAACTATATTAAATGTCAAAAGATATATATATTTTTTCCTATTGTTTTGTTAATGGAAACAAGTGAAAATCGTCACAATATGGTGAATTATTTTAATTGAATTAATAAACAAATTGAATAATTATAGAAATGGATTATATACGTGAATTCGATATAAAATTAGAAAAAGAATATTATTATCCTGGTGAATCGATTAATGGTACAATTATTTTGGATACAATTGAAAATTTCAAATTGAGAAGTAAGCTGTGAATTGTCTCTTATTCTTATTATTTTAATCGATTGTTTCTATTTCAATGGTAAAGCGATTCGAGTGCTATTACGCGGTAAAGCTCATGCTGAATGGAAAGTTTTACTATCAGGTGATAGAAGAACGGTGATTTTCTTTGACTTTTCTCCATTATTCTGTTTATTAGAAATTTTCTAATTATAGGTGAAGGACGATCAATATTTTATTGATGAACGTCAAATTGTATGGGGTGAGAAAAATTTGAATACAACAATACCAATATTGCCACGTGGCATACATAAATTTCCGTTTCGTTTCTCATTACCCGAATCAAGTCTTCCTTGTTCATTTGAAAGTAAACCGTGTTGTATTCGTTATTATTTTAAAGTAACAATCGATATACCGTACGCCAGTCCGCCACAAGGGATGAAATATTTTACAGTAATTGGACCGCATATCGACTGTATGGATGAACAATATTTAGTAAATATTCATTCTCTTATTAAAACGAGATAATAAACGTTAATTGTTGTAGAAACCGTTGGTTTGTGAAGACCGTAAAAGCACCTGTTGTTGGTGTTGCAAAAAGGGCACAATCAGTTTACGTTGCGTCCTACAACGTTCCGCTTACGTATGTAAAGAAAGTATCAAATTGAAAGCAACAATTGACAATCAAAGTGATGATGAAGTTAAATTACGTGTACGTTTAGAGCAATGTTGTGAATTTTTCATTGATCGTGGCGTATTAGGCGTTAGTAAAGATCTAAAACATTTGGTATTTGAATATAGGTTAGTTTTATCGATTATGTCAAATTAATCACAAATTTATAACCTCAATTAATCGAGGTTATTCGAAACTAATTTGAGGATCGATCCATTTATATTTATATTAATGATGATTGTTTTTATTTTTAGGGGTAGTAGCGTGAAGCCCCAATCACGCACCAAATGGGACAGTAGTAACAGTTTAGTTATACCACCAATGCCTACAACCCTAATTGGGATATGTCGTTTAGTACAAATCTATTATGTGCTTTCAGTTAGTTTAGATAACGATAAAGATTATGATATAGTCCAAATTAGTTTCCCGATAACAATTGGAACAGTACCATTTCGTATACCGAATACTAATAAAACGCCTACAATCAAATACGGTAAGTCTACAACAATTCAAATCTACCGCCAATCATCAAACTAATTCCAACGCTATCTAGTATAAAATAGAATAACGTCAATTATCTTACGCCATCTAGTATAGAGTAGAATAATTGTAATTAGATTGAAGTTGGCGGGAAATTCGATGATCTAACAAGATTTTTTTTCAATAAAACAGAGCACGCTTGTTCCCATGTGGAAGGTGGACAATATATCGGCCCAGAATTTTTATTAGGTCAAGTTTATGATGGTAATGAGCATCATTTAAGAGATCCTGTTGTTTTATATAAGCCCTTATATGTAACTGTTGATAAGTCTGAAACGAAGTAATTCCACAATTTTATATATAATCGAAGGCAATAATCTTTAACTATATATAAATAGAGAAAGACAGATATACCATAAACCTTAAATAGAGAGATTTATATAAAATTATTATTATTAAAATAGTTAACTACAAGAAATAATAGAAAAATCAGGGTATTTTGATTTTCTCTTCAACACAAAATTTTAGATCGTATCATGTCCAAGACTGATGATAAATCGAAATTGTGCAGTCAATTTAATTAGTTTGAACCCTGTATTTATATAAAAAAAAATTCAAATAATTATACAGAGTCTTATATAGAAATTACATCAATTAATTATCGGACATACGATTAAAGCACACGTAACGCACCAAAATTGCCAAAATAAAATAACAAAAACAGTACGAAACTACTGTAATTGTTGCTCAATTTTCGAAAGTCTAATTTAATTATTTCCAATTAATAATTATAAATTTAGAACAAAACAAAAAATAATCTCAAACTAAGAAACAAAATAGAAAATTTTGATGTTCCAAATCTAGTTTTCCTTGATGTTTAGACTAACTTATCAATTATCTATATACATATACACATATATTTATATATAATATACCTGTTATATTTGTTGTATAATCTTTTTTTGGTAAAAGATTTACGAAATAAATGTTTACATAATTGTAGTGTATCAATTGTTTTCGGACAAATGACAAAACGTCTAGCCTACTGTGATAAAAACGAGCTGTTTTAACCAACAATATTTTTATTATTTTCGACAATTTTCACATTCATATTGACGATTTGTTCGAAATAAACAACCAAATCTATGGTCCTACAAATATTGCAGTTCCGTCTTTATTATAATAAATAATATCTAAAAATTATTGGAAAATATATAGAGTGGATAAATGGAAATTGATTGGTAGACTCCAAAAAAAAGCGCCCTCTCATTATTGATTGGTTTTTTTTTCCGATTAGGGCGCGTTCACCACAGCCAATTTTGCTTGTGTTCAATTTTTGTTTTCCTCAATAAATAATCATCGTTTATTTATTGTTATTAATAGAAAAAATCACGAATTTATGGCGTTTGTTGTTTGTTTTTTTTTTGACAAAAATCGCCAACAATTTATCCTAAAAAATAATAATAACAAAAAATAATTATACAATTAATGTAAATATATATATATAGTTGTTTTTTTTTTGTATTATTATTATTTTTGTTTGGATGAACCTTGACCACTAGCTGGTTTTTTAGCACTTGTATCATCACCATCATCTTCATCTTCTAATAATTTTCTTGCTAATTTAACAGCATAATATTCGTTATAATGTTTTTTACGTTTCGTTTCGAAATCTTTCTTTCTAGCTTTTTCGTCTGCTGTTAAATCAGCATCATCATCATCACTAGAAGCTTCTAGAACTTTCGGTGGCTTATTTGCACTTTCTAATATTCTAAAAAACAAAAACAATTATTTGAATATAATTGATTGAATAGAACAAACTTTTTTTTCAATTCAGTAGCATCTAATCCATCTATATTATCTAAATCGATATAATTATATGGTGTTTTCGGTTCATCAATTTTCATATGACCATAATCTTTACCAGGTGGATGTAATGTTTCCATTATATTCATTTCATCCCATTTTGTTTCTTTCGATGTTGGCTTCCTTAAAATTAATAAAGAATTAAATTCAAGGTGAAAATAGCCAACACCTTAACCTAACATAACCTCAAAATTTCAATAATTACACAAATTTCGAGGTTATTTTTATTAATCACATTTTATAATGGAATTAAGTGAATAATACCTGGTTGGATGTGGTACATCTTGTTTATCGAAACTACTAGAATTTTTCAAAATACCTTTCGAAGGTTTTTTCTTTAAATTATCGGCCATTGTTATCACAATTCGCTGTAATTTGACAATCTTGACATATATTTTGAACGAAAACAATAACAACGACGTACGTTATCAGTCATCTCTTTCTATACAAACAATACTGCTTATATGCCTACTTTGTCTAGCTTAGGAGCGAGTTGCGTTATTAAGCCCAATTCTCATGCGTCTCAAATTATATTTTCTACACAATCTAATCACAAAATCACTCCCAATTCTCGATAATACAGATCCAATTAGTATGATTGAAATGATAAAATTAACGGCAAAAATTAATCAAATATACATCCAATTTGCACTTTTTCAAATCCCAACTCGTATTGTCGGACGTTCACCCATCTGAACTTCGCTTTAGATGCTTGATTAACGGAATTCGAATAACGCATGCGTTATTTTAAGTAACGACCGAGAAAGAAACGCCAATATTCATGGTTGAACGCAATAGAGTAAGATGGCTAGTTAATTAGTATGTCTGTGAAGGGATCGTATCCGATAGTTGAGCATTTATGCCAACATTATGAAATGAATGTCACCAATAATGTTTGACGTTTCAAAAATTTTCTCATAACCAAATAAGGGATTGCTTCCCAAAAACTTTAATTTCGTGTCAAACTAGATATGTATTTTGTATATAAAAATAATTAAATAAGAAATTTTCTAATTTTTCCACAATTTTAATTCTAATAATTTATTAAATCAATTAAAGGTAAGTTTTTAACGATCAAAATAGCCATGATATATACCGGTTGTGACAAAACAAAAATAACAAATGAATAAAATTTTTAGGTTATATTCTTGGGAGGTCATTTCGAATTTGTTTTAATTAACAAAAAAAAATTGTATTGTTGTTTTAGATGTCTTTTCGTGTGGTGCGTACCTCGAAATTCCGTCACGTTTATGGACAAGCCTTGAAAAGGGAACAATGCTATGATAATATACGTGTTAGTAAAAGTTCATGGGATGCTACATTTTGTGCTGTTAATCCGAAATTTTTAGCTATAATTGTCGAGAGTGCTGGCGGTGGTGCTTTTATTGTCCTACCCCACAATAAGGTGACGATTTTTTTATATTATTCCAATCAATTAAATTTAGAATTATATTTTTATTTAGTTGAAATTTGTGAGTCATCTTATATCGAATAATTGCATACAGTTTTATAATTAGATTTAGTTTATTTTTAAATGAAATCAGTCTATATTCAGTTTTTGAATGTTTGCCAAATGTGCTGCAATTTTCTCTATTCGCTCTATTTTTAATTGTTGTTGTTGTTGTTGTTGAAGGTGGGTCGTTTACCAGCCGATCATCCATTAGTCGGCGGCCATAAAGGTCCAGTATTAGATATAGCCTGGTGTCCACATAACGATAACGTTATAGCCAGTGGATCGGAAGATTGTGTTGTTAAAGTATGGCATATACCCGATCATGGTCTAATTAAAACATTAACTGAACCAATTGTTAATTTGGTTTATCATCAACGACGTGTCGGTTTAGTATTATGGCATCCGACAGCTTTAAATGTTTTATTAACAGCTGGTAGTGATAATCAAGTTGTTATATGGAATGTTGGTATTGGTGAAGCATTAGTTAAAATTGATTGTCATCCGGATATTGTTTATAGTGCATGTTTCAATTGGGATGGTTCACAATTATTGACAACATGTAAAGATAAAAAAATACGAATTATTAATCCACGTAATGGTGAAGTCGAACAAGAGGCTATATGTCATGAGGGTAATCATTAAATTAAATGAAATCTCAATTATTTTAATGATTATTATTGAAATTGTAGGTTCTAAAGCGACACGTGCAATATTTCTACGGCACGGTTTAGTATTTACGACGGGTTTTTCGAAAATGTCGGAACGCCAATACAGTTTACGTACACCGGATGCTTTAAATGAACCAATTGTAATGGTCGAATTGGACACATCAAATGGTGTTATGTTTCCATTATATGATCCCGATACAAATATAGTATATTTATGTGGTAAAGGTGATTCAGTTATACGTTATTTTGAAATAACAGCTGAACCACCATTCGTCCATTATATAAATACATTTCAAACACCTGATCCACAACGTGGTATTGGTATGATGCCGAAACGTGGCTGTGATGTAACATCATGTGAAATATCCCGTTTTTATCGTTTAAATAATAGCGGTTTATGTCAAGTAATAACAATGACTGTACCACGTAAATCGGAATTATTTCAAGAAGATTTATATCCAGATACATTAGGTGATCAATCGGCATTAACAGCAGAAGAATGGATTGATGGTAGAGATGCTGAACCAATTTTAATATCATTAAAAGGCGGTTATAAACCACCAGAATCAAAAAATACAATAACTGTAACAAAACGGAATATTTTAGATAAAGGTAGCGCGAAAAATTCAAACGAACAAAAATCATTACAATCATCACAAATTTCCGTATAAATTCAATTAATATTAATAATTCCAATAATTAATAATTTAAATTTTTTTTAGGATAAAACTTTACAAGAATTCGCTGATGAAATACGTAAATTGAAAGCAATGATTGTTAAACATGAAAATCGTATACGTGCATTAGAGGCCGATATGGCATTAAATAAAGCAGCTAATACTGCTGGTAATATTGATGTTGATGGTGCTGGTGGTGATGGTCTAAATGAAGCACAATTAGCTGATGATGAAGTATAATTAGAATTTCGACGAGATTTATTTCAAAATTTCGACAGAAAAAAAAAACGCACAATTTCTCTTGAAAAATTCAAGAATTTCAAGAGAAATTAATTCAAAAAAAAAAATTGAAAAAATCACAAAAAAAAAATTATTGCCTTAACCAAAAGTGCTCAAATCGTTTGCAATTCGCTTTTTTTTTATATATATATATACATATATTATTTATATATTATATATAGATCGTTATTTATTTTTATCATTTTAATCATCAAGTGGCCTTTTTTTTTTGTTTTTCGTTTTCTGATGATTATGATAATGTTGAAGTGTGTGTGAAAAACAAAAAAAGAAATCATGACACTCTAGATTATTAGACTTATTAATTGAAACAAAAACAAAATCGAATAAATCAATAAGAGAAATCATAAGGTTACAAGACAATAAAACTTGAAGTTGTGTAAATAAGATTTTTGTTTTTATAATAATTCGAAACCAAATATCATAGCCTTCGATTTCTCTTTAATTTATTAAATTTTTTTTTTGTTATAAACAAATTTTGTGTGTTCCAAATATTTAACAACGAATTATTGTAAATAAAATTGTATAAATATTAATAATAATTAACGTTAAATGCATTTTTATATAATAATTCTCTATTGATAGTAAAAGCGCCCTCTATCCGTGACATTTCAGATTAATAACAACCGACTCGTATATTGTCCGAATTGGAGGAAATCAATAATTTAGAGATAGAATTGCCAACTGAAAACGCTCAATTTCAGTTTTATAAGTCTCATAATTCAGATTAGTTTCGAATAATGGCTGAAAATACGTACGAATATGAATGTATGCGTGCTGAATTATTGGGCATTAATAAGCCGAATTACGATGATTGGCTGAAAAATCAACAGGAAATTAATAAATTACGTGGTGATATCGCCGATGAAGATCTCGATACGGAGAATCTCGAGGTTTCTATTAATATTCTATAAAATTAATTTTTTTGTTCTAATCAGTTTTTCTATTGTTATTAATTAAGAGGGCCGATGCAACAAATGAAAGTATGGGCCGTATTTCCGGCGGTTTAGATGAACTCAATAGTATTTTACAGATAACACAACGGAAAATCAATCGATTTAAAGTATTATAATTGGTTGAGACGACTTACTATAAATTTTTTTGATGAATTTTTTCTGGCCAATTTTCTAGGCTTCTTGTGGTAGTTTGAGT
>JAZBGZ010000717.1:2547-21696 GCA_037414795.1 Stenodera caucasica | reverse complement strand
AATTCAATAATAACTCGTTGATTATTCAACATTCTTGATCCAATCCAGGTAAACTTGAAAGTCATCTCTCATTTGTAATTCACAATTAACTATTCTAGTTTCTTGTGAACTGACAATTGAATGTAAATCAGTTCTACATATTCTGAAGAATCCTATCAGTTATTCCAATATTGTAACTATCTATTCCAGTTAAAATTCAAGCGAAACTCACAATTATTCATAAACAAATAATAAAATTCAACAAAAATGAAGTTTTTACAGTTCAATGTATGTATAACTCCATAACTAATTAAATTCTAAATTTAATCATAGTTCACCTGAAAAGCTTCAACTGTTATACTAGTTATACTAATCAACTTGTTAGTTTTAATTAATTTTGGACTATTTCGAGGTCGGAAATAGAGGTAGATTACTTGGAAAAAATAAGAGTAATTCAGGCAACTTATTTGAAATATCTACAAGCTCAATAGTTTATTTGTTAGCTACGAGCCTTGAATATAAGAGCCAGTTTATATTTGGCCACAATTTATTTTACTTAAACTGCATTATAAACATAATTTAATCAATATTTATTTGATTCACAGTTATTATTGGAACATTTAGAATGTCTTGTGTCAAGACACGAACGATCGTTACGGATGACGGTTGTAAAACGACAAGCAGCAGCACAATCTGGAGTGTCCAGTGAAGTGGAAGTTTTGAAGGCACTTAAAAGTTTATTTGAACATCATAAAGCTTTGGATGAAAAAGTAATAATAAATCAATCTAATTTATTGTAAAAAAATTTAAAAATTATTCTTATTAATAGGTGCGGGAACGACTGCGAGTAGCATTAGAGAGGAATTCGAGTTTAGAAGAAGAACTAGCTTCAACCAAAGAAGAGGTATTTATTTTATTATAATTTAAAAAATTTAATTTGTAAACAATTGTTCAATTTCAGTTGCAACAATATAAACAGGGAGTTATACCTTCAAATGTACCTGCAATAGAAGATAAGCCCAAAGAGAATGGACAAGTTGAACCAGGGGACCAAGTTACAAATAATAAGGTGAATATGGATTTATTGTCGAGGACAAATAGACTTTATTTACTATTATTATTATTACATCAGTAAAAAGCATGTCACTATTGCTTTCAAAACTGGATTATTCTCTTTTTCTGCTTAATTAAAATTTACAAATCTTATACAATTTATTCTCGTTTTATCTTGCAAAATTCTTTCAAAATCAACTATTACACAGAACTTTATTCTGTGTTTATGTTGTTGATTCAATGTCTAAATGTGTGGCTTATTGACAAATGAACATCAAATAATTTTTTGAAATTTCGAGGTAAGAATTGGTATTATTTTTTTTTTATTAACAGAAGAAAAACAAACGTAATATTGATCAAATTTTGATGAGATGCCACAATGGACACTATCAAGTGTTCTATATATTGTTATAATTCTACTTGCATGTTTAATAATAGATGTTGTGTGGCATGTTATTGTGGGACTCTAGGCGTCGACGAAGCCACGTCTTACCAACGGTGGTGTGGAGACTGAGACTGATAGTGCAGCAAGGATAGCTGACCTTCAAGCCGCTTTAGAACAACAAGTAAGTATTATCTTCAATTTTTTTAAATAAAAAAAATCTATTTATTCATTATTTTTAATCAATATAAAATTATCAATTTTATTATTATTACTTTTTTTCTCGATCATTAATAGAATATTAAACTTGTATTTTTATTATTGTATTTGTCTTATGTTACAATTGTTCGATCATTTTCTGTTCTAATAGACTGGAGAGATAAGTACATGGCAACGACGAGTTGCCGAAATGCAAAATCGTGTTGGTGAACTTGAAGAGAATTTATCAAAAGCACAAAAAGAATTATTGAAAGCACAAGATGCCAATTCAAAATTACAAAGAGATCTTCGAGAGAATGTTGCACAAAAAGAAGACCAAGAAGAACGTATAGCAACATTAGAAAAACGTTATTTGAATGCTCAACGTGAATCAACATCATTACATGATTTAAATGAAAAACTCGAACAAGAATTACAACATAAAGAAGCTCAATTGAAGGTGATAAAATCAAATATTTTCAATAACAATTATAATAATATTGTTTCGTTTTATTTTATAGTTACAAGAAGAAAAGATTGCTGCTATTCAAGAGAAATTAGAATTGGCCGAACAGAAATTAGCACAGTATTCTAAATTACCTGAAATGGAGGAGCAATTGAAGCAGCGCATGGAAGCGCTGACGCAGGTGAGACCTCAGGTACGAGGCTCTTTGCTCAACTTCTGTTTATTCTATTATCGTTGTTTTTTAATATTATAGCACTTTTTCCAATTGTTATCTTTAAAATTTTAGAAAAAAAAAAACATTTATCTAACTACATAGTTGTATAATTTAGTAGTTTGGATTATGTAAGTGCACCTTAGATGGTTATGTTCTATTTACTTATTTGGATTGTTTCGTGATTTCAAATTGAAAAATGAGTCGAAATTTTGAATAAATCGATAATAATCAAAATTTTAGATCCAGCTATAAAATTTGATGTTGTATTAACGAGCTTTTGATGTTTCTAGATGAATCATATGTTTAATTTAATTTTAGAAGATTGTAGCAAGTGAGCCTGGTGCGAAAATATCTTTATGTATATTTGACTAATGCAATTTTACAGATTTGTCACTTCAAATTTTCGATTATATTAGTTGCATGTCCATTTGTGTGATTATAGTTTTATCTATGAAATTATTTGGAATTATTTCGATTGATTTGTTTTAGGCTCAAGAACGACATGGTACAGCTGAAGATAGAATTCAACGATTAGAAGCTAATTTAGATGAGAAGAATGCCGAACTTGTCCGCCTTAACCAAAGACTTAAAATGAATGAAGATCATAATTCACGTCTTTCAGCAACTGTAGATAAATTATTATCAGAATCGAATGATCGTTTACAAGATCATTTGAAAGAACGTATGCATGCATTACAAGAGAAAAACAATTTAACACAAGAATTAGATAAGACACGTAAATTGATGGAAGATTTAGAAAATCAAAAATCTGAAATAATGAAAGAATTAGGTAAATCACGTTTAGAAATTGATAATGTTAAAAGGCAAATGTTACAACAAGAGATTGCTTATAATATACAACAAACTGATGCACTGACACGTTCATTATCACCGAATACCGTTGATCCGAATAGTTTTTCAAGAAGTGCTAGTCATTCCAGTTTTGATACTCATTCCTTACCGCGTCGTACAAACAAAAGTCGTACACCAATTGAAGAAGATCCAAATAAAATCCAATTCGGATCAAGATCAATGGCTGAACATGAATGGGAAAAATTACAACAAGCTCATGTTTTAGCTAATGTACAACAAGCATTCGATGTATCTAGTGATGCTGAAGGTGATGATAATGATAGTTTATTTAGTACAGCTGATATTTTATCACCATCAGGACATACAGATGCTCAAACTTTAGCTATGATGTTACAAGAACAATTAGATGCAATCAATAATGAAATACGTTTAATACAAGAAGAAAAACAAAATACTGAAGCAAGAGCTGAGGAATTAGAATCGCGAGTTGGTAGTATGGAACATATGAATTTATTAGCAAGAGGACGTAGTTTGGAACGACAAAGTCCACCTGTAAGCGGTAGATCAACACCTAAATCACATCATTCTCCTCAAAGGGATTATATGCATAAGTATCATACGGTGAGCTTGTTCCCCATTTGTAATGCTTTTTTCATCTTTTTGATTTTTCCGTTATTTATTTGTTTGTTTGTTTTTATTGGTACATGTTTTTTTTTTTTTTGTTTTGAAATTAACACCATTTATAGCGTTTCTAGTTTAGTTGTCTGTGGTGGTGGTGGTTTCGTTCCAAAATATTCATGCATGTAATTTCATAAACATGGCACAAACGCGTTTCATAAAGCCAACTTTAATAACAAAAAAACAAAAAAAAACAACAACGGATTAGGTGTTGTCAACATGTGATGTTGTAGGCACCCGCGTCTATGTCTCCGGCGCATTTACAACAATATCATGCCGCCTTGAGTCCTGGCGCCCTGTCAGAATCGTTGCCTTCCAGTCAGGTTTGTTTTAATTTGAGCATACTTCCGTTGGTACTTTACAACGGTAAACATTATAACAGCAAAAAAATAAAAACAAAGCATAATTTTTTAATTGAGTCTCGTTTACCTTTGTATTGAAGATAATTTGTTGGCTTTAACAAACATCACATGCACATTAAACTTTACTCACTATAGCTGCATGGATTCTGGTTAAATTAGTTACGATTTTTATCAACAATTTACTGTTATAATTTATCAATATTTTTGTTGTTGTTTATTTAGTTGCAATTGGCACCATTATCATCGGAAATGTCGAGAGAAGAGATGCATGTTGGAGATAGTAGCAGTGGTGGTGGAGCATCTCCTTTAACAGCTCGATCGCTCAGACTTGAACGAGTAGCTCAAGCATTGGCTCATAGTCAAGAAGAATTAATCAGGTTCATATTTTTATTTATTTATTTAATCAAAACAAAACAAACACCTATATACACTGCAATTTTATGTATGTCTAAAATATTTGTTGTTTCGATTTAAAGAAGAGCTGGAGCTAGCGGTCTACCTGCCGGAGTTACTTACAGGTTATTAAATGTTGGCTAGTTTATTGTACACTGCAGTTATTAGCGTGCATCAGTTTTATCAAATACTTACAAGGAGTTTCTGGTTTAGAACTTTTAAATTATCTTGTTTTGTTATTTATTTTGTTGAGAAAATGCAGATTTCATGAAATTCTTGTAATTTAGAAAATTTCTAAAGCTCTATAAGCGTTCAAGTAAACAATCATTCAATTAAACTTTTCCACGTGTAAATTTTTTTTCTCGGAACAGCATTTTTTAAGATGTCGCTATGTAAATCTTAAAGTTGATATAAATCTTCGATTTTTACAGTTTAGCGAAACATTTTTCTTTGATGCTCAGGTATTCCTATTGAATGTCTGAGAATTTTCTCGAATCATCCAGTATATAGTCGAGCACACTGTATATTTTTGCTAATTCTTTTGAAATACAGTTTTGGGAACGATCGATTTTCGAGCGGTCTACACCAGAGACTCCTATCAAACGGAAATTTTATTTTACTCAGATATTTGTATACTAGCGATCTTTATTTGATTTATTTTTTATTTGGAATGAATTCTATTTTGTTTGAAAGATATTTCCAAATGTGTTGCTTTTGCACGTCGAAATTGCATGCTCATTTAGAAATAGTTTAGACAGTAGAATGCAGTGTGTTTAGGCAAGGCCAGACGCACACACCTCCATCACCTCTATCTTCTCGTCATAGCAGCCAGGAGAGTTTACATAAAAATACAATCACCGGTGTACCGAGAGATGTATCAGCTGCAGCTGTAGCAGCTGCTGCCGCTGCACAAAAGAAAAAAGGCATCAAATCATCATTAGGACGGTTTTTCAGTAAAAAAGAAAAGGTTTGAATAGATTTTCTTTATTATAATCAATCCAAATATCATTGTTATTCTTCAAGGTGAAAGGCAAAGAGGTCGGATCCGAAACTTCATTACGATTAAGTCAAAGTACTATTGGAATGTTGGATGGTGATTTAAGTGATACAATGAGTGTTTCCAGTAAATTAGGACAGAAAGGCGACTTCGATCGAAGACAGAAGAAGAAGTGGGTGTATGATCAATTTATTTCAAAAAGCTTTTAATTAAAAAGAAAAATGCTAAAAAGCTTAGCACTAACACGCTCAATTTACCCAATTATTTAAGGCTGTCAAGTAATTCTGATCATATTTCTTTGACAAATATCAGATCAAGTTTCTTTGAGACATCGCATCAAACATTTTCATTAAGGGGAAAAGACTAAAACTATGATGATTACAAAAATATTCAGCAAAATTTGTTGAAGAAATATGATCAAATATAAATTTATCTATTACACTATCAAATTTTTCTCACATTATTCTTAAATGATTGCGAAAGATTTTGAGGAATGATCCTAAAACAAGACAGTGTCAAGATATAAAGTGGTTAGGCCTTCACCGAGAATCTCAAAGACATTTTGTTTTTATTTATATCCAAGAGAATATCTTTTGATTGGCTCTAATTTTTTTTTGTAACACCATAAACATTGAAGAAAATTTCTATTTTGAACGACTTTTTCCCAACGGCGATTTCACTAAAATGATTTGTCACACAACAAATTCTACTGAATGCTCTAAAAAAAACAGTCTTACTTCTAATTTCTCCGTCAAAAATTCAACTCCCATGTTGGTGGGGCAAAAAAAACTTAAAATCAGCCAAAGTGATTCCTAAATCTTTTGGCAAAAGTCTAATTTGAAATGCACCTTCACCTATTAACTCAAAACCGAGGCTGTTGTTGCAATTATTTGCGAACACTCTGTAGATGATTCGATAGTGTAATACCGGCCCATTAACACTTGCAAAAAACAGCTAAACTCAAATATCAAATTGCGTCACTGCATTATTCCAGTCTAAAAATACTAACAATAAAATTAATAGCTTTCGCTTAAATTTTTGTTATTTCAAATTTCTGACAATTATTTGTACAATGAATTAAACACCACCTTCTGAAAAGAAAATTTATAAATGATATTAATTGATTGAATTGAGCGCGTTTAGAGCCGAGTATTTCTAGAGGTTGGTGTCTAACATTTTTGTATTAATTGACCAAATTTTTCCTGTAAGGGAGCGTGATTACAGACATGAATTATTGGCTGAGGCAATGAAAGCCGGTACACCATTCGCATTATGGAATGGACCAACAATAGTTGCTTGGTTGGAATTATGGGTTGGTATGCCAGCATGGTATGTGGCAGCATGTCGTGCTAATGTTAAATCTGGTGCAATTATGAGTGCATTAAGTGATACAGAAATACAAAGGGAGATTGGTATCAGTAATCCATTGCATCGTTTGAAATTGCGTTTAGCCATACAAGAAATGGTATCATTAACATCACCATCAGCACCAAAAACATCTAGAACAACATTAGCATTTGGCGATATGAATCATGAATGGATTGGCAATAATTGGCTACCATCATTAGGTCTTCCTCAATATCGTACAACATTTATGGAATGTCTAGTCGATGCTAGAATGTTGGATCATTTAACTAAAAAAGATCTACGCGGACAATTGAAAATGGTCGATAGTTTTCATAGGTAGGAACTTTTATCTATTCAAATATTGTAATTATTCTAAAACTATTCTAACAAATAATTCCAGAACTAGTTTACAATATGGCATATCATGTTTAAAGCGATTGAATTATGATCGTAATTTGTTAGAAGAAAGGAGAAAAAATTGTGAAAATACTTTATCAGATGTTTTAGTTTGGAGTAATGAACGCTTAATTCGATGGGTTATCACTATTGGATTGAAGGTTTCCTCCTTAATTTTTCTCTAAATTCAATCAATAATATATTTTTTTTCAGGAATATGCTAATAATTTACTAGAATCCGGTGTTCATGGTGCTTTGATCGCATTAGATGAAAGTTTCGACGCCAACAGTATGGCGTTAACTTTACAAATTCCAACACAAAATACACAAGTAATTAAAATAAAATTTACGAAAAAAAAAACACTAATATAAAAATTTGAAAATATTTACAGGTTAGACAAACTTTAGAAGTAGAATTTGATAATCTTTTACATGTAGCGACTGATCGTCGACCAGAAGATATAGTTCGTTCTTGATATGGCTCTGAAAATCAGTAAAAAAAAAATAATAAAAACAAAATTAAATCTTTTGTTCCAAAAGAATTGACCATGTAGTGTTCCACTGCTCGCAGTCGTAATGCAGCCCGTGCTACCTCTCCCTTCTTGTCGGTATTTATCCCAAAAATTTAACAAGCGCTGCAAAGAGATATCTGTACAAAAAAACAAAAAAAAAAAAAACAATAACTTGATTTGTGTGTGTATGAGGAGAAAATGACGTAAGAGCTTTAATGAAACTTAAACATGTATCGTAAACAAAACAAAAGAAAAAAAAACTTTAAATAATAATAATGATAATAGTATTATTAATTGTACATTGAAGTTGTTGTTTATCTGTTGGATTACCAGCAAGTATATTGTTGAATGTGGCAGCGACAGTCAGTATTATCCCATGCGTGCCTGCACTCGGTGCTGCCATCTGTTGAGCTTGTAGACACTGTTAATTTGCTGATTAGTTAGTACAAAAATAATAATAATAATAAATTATTAATGATAAATCAATAATAAGCAGGATCAAGTTAACCAAAAATACAAAAAAAAAAGTTATATATACACCTACCTATACATTGGAAAATAATGTCCTTGTAAAGCTTATGGATGTGGATGGTTTATTATTCTGATTTATATCCAACCTATTTCACATCTTGATTGGCAAAATCCGATTCAGAATGACAGTTATTTCCGTTTATTCCAAAATACTTATCACCCCTATTCAATAAGTAAATAAAATGAATAATAAAAATAAAGAATTAATTATAATCATTATCATCACCATCATCATTAAAATATTAATAATAATATAATAATAATTAATAATAATAATAATAATAATAATAAATCTTTGCAGTCATTAGTTGTACTAATCTGTATATATTATACAGACGATATACATAATATATATTTTTAAGTTTTTATTACATTTAGTATCTTTTATACAACATTTGTAATATATTTTTACTGTTATTTATTTCAAAAGAGAAAATCTGAATATACTATTGTGCTTAATCTTGTTAAACTACCAAAAAAAAATAATAATTATATTAAATACGGAGCTGTTCATGTACAACTCCGGGAATGATTGTCATTATTCGTATTTGATCTAATAATAGTGTTAATTTATGTACATTGCATTATACATAAATATAACGAAAATCGAAACATTCACATACGAGTTTATTTGAATCCTTATAATTTTCTAAGAAGCAAAATGTAATTTAATTTTCCAACGAAAATTCCGTTTTACCTATCAGATATACAAAAACCAGAAAGTTATGAGGTATATAGTATTCACAATAAATAATTGAAATTTATCATTAAATTTCTTGGCAAATTGCCGACTTTGTTATTAGGGGAGCAAAAAGTATTGAGGGTGTTTCAAGATTAATCCGGAGTAATATTTGGCAGAAGCTTTAAACCTATCTATCTATCCAGTGGTTTTCGAGCTAGGCGTGTGACAAGGATTCAGGAGACAGACACGGAAATTCTTTGTTTCAACCTAAAATGTGAGAATCGAGTGGTAATTATGAGACAAAACTTTTCAATTTTCAACAGAGAAATACTCACTGAAGATACTTGGAATCGGAGATTGTCTAATGAGTTTTCTGATTAACTCCTTTAATGCTCCTCCATCGTAATCAGAAAAACGATCAAATTCGTTCTGTCACATCAAGTCTGGAATTAAAGTTTCGCGGCTTCCATATCCACAACAATTTGGCTGATGCACAAAAGAGATGAGAGCACGAAATCTCAAGTTTTTTGATTCAATATAGATGTATCCTTTTGTGGACTCATTCAAAAATCTTCATGATATGAAAGACTTTCGTTTCCTCCAAAAAAAATTCATTTGTATGTATCTATGGTGCTTTTTTTAGCCAACTCAACACCCCTACACCTTTTTTTTTATTGTTTCTTTTTATAGGGAAAGCCGCTTCGAAAATGATCACAAAGCTTCCTCTTATCCTTTAAGATTTGGCGAGGAAGTGATATGAAATGTGAAGAGGTGCTCAAAAAAATTCAATACTGTCTCTAATTTTTTTGCTCTCCTAATACGAAGATCTGAACAAGATACTTCCTGTGTTTCAAAAATTGATTATTTTCCAAGTGAGCTCATTTTTTTTATATTTATGGAGACAATTCAAATAAGATCATTGTTTGTTGTTTATTTAAGATGTGTTAATTAACCTTGAGTGCTTTCGTTATAAATCTTCCATAATTGTGAACAAATTTTTACAATATTCATTAAAATGGTTCGTGCTTGGTATAGGGACGATGATGAAGCTAATCCAAAAGAAGAACATCAACTATTCCCGCCACAATTTATAACATTGGAAGATCTCTATCGAAAATCCGGTGTTGAATATTACCAGGTATAATATCTAGAATTTGAATCAAATAAAACATTCTATTTAATAACAATTGTTATCTCTTTTAAAGCTCAATATTGATTCTTTCGATCACGAACTAGAGCAAATCAAAAAAAATCGCAATTATCAATATGAAGATCAATTAGAAACACCGAACGATATTGATTTGAATCAATATTATATTGAACATTTACATAAAGATGAACATATGGGTTTTGTATTAAATGGTTGTGGTTATTATGATATAAGAGATAATAATGATAAATGGATACGGATCGAAGTCTTTCCTGGTGATTTAATAATAATACCGAAAGGTTGCTATCATCGATTCATGTTAGACAATCAAGTAGGCAAATCTGATAGTATCGATTATTTTGATTATATTCATTTGTTTTATTGTTTTAGAGCTTAATCACAATCAGACGATTATATGAAACAAATGATGGATATGAAGTCTATAATCGCCCAGCTGATGATTTAGAATGTCGTCAACAATATTTAAAAAAACTAAATTTAGGCGAATTTAAATGATCAAAATTATAATAATTACCGATAGATGGCGTAGAATGTATAATTATAGTTTTTCGATTATTTCAAATTTTTATTGACTGATATCAGATATAAGTTCATAAAAATATCAAATAATTTGAGAATTGTTATTATATTGTAAAAAACTCCAATAAAAAAACCTATCACATTCTGTTTTTTTATCGTTGACAAGAAATACGTATACAACCATTTATACCTTATCACCAACCATAACCAACAAATTATTGATAACCATATACATATGTATAAGTTGATAACACAGTTGACCTTATAACGTTATTTTATAGAAAAAAACTGAATTTCCACACTTTTCCTACAGTTTCAACAGTAAAAATGGTGCGTGCTTGGTATATGGATGATGATACGTCTGATCAACGTGAACCACACCATCGAAATCCACCAAAATTCATTAATTTAGATGAATTAAAGAAATTAACAGGAGTGGAATATTTTCATGTAAATCATCAAGAAATTGCTTTACAATAATCAAATAATGATTGTTACTTATAGTTAAATGTTGATACATTCATGACAGATGGTGTTTTGGATAAAATAAAAAAAGAACGAGGCTATACTTACGAAGATGAAATAACTTGTTCAGAAGCATGCCTACCAAATTATGAAGAAAAATTGAAGACTTTCTTTAAAGAACATCTACACACTGATGAAGAGATCCGCTTTGTTATTGATGGTTCGGGTTATTTTGATGTACGTGATGGTAACGATGATTGGATACGTATTGAAGTTGTAGCAGGTGATATGATAATTATTCCAAGTGGGATCTATCATCGATTCACCTTAGATTTGAAGGTAATTGAATATAATCAAATCATCAATTTCTATTCGTATCTTTCATGTTTTATAGAATTATATAAAAGCGAAAAGATTCTTTATTGGTGAACCTGTTTGGTTACCATATAATCGTCCAGCTGACGAGATGGACTGTCGGAAAGAATATTTGCATAATCTGAAAGAAGGCAAATTTGGTGTTATGTAACAAACATTAGTTATATTTTAAGATAAATTGGGGTCTAATTTCGTACATTTTATATAACAAACTATTCAAACAAATAAAGATTAGGGGTTATCAAATTATTTGCAGTTTTTATTTATCGATTTCCTAGAAAGTCTAGATAGTTCTTCGAATACTATTTTCTATCCTATTTGAGTTGGTCACGTTTCAATTGTGGAAATTCCCTAATAGAAATTCTCAACCTTTTGTATTTGCTCGAACATCCTTATAAGCCGTACGAATCTCCAAATGTACGGAAAATTCTAAAATCAGATACTGTTCACAACTTTGCTCGCTATTCGAGACTAATGTTCAACATTCTTTGTTACTTATCAGACTAATTCAGTCCAACAAAAAATGCTACCGATTCCGTTCTATTGTGATAGAAAAAAAAAAGATGTACTCAAACTTGTCCGTATCTGTTTGCTTATCCGAATTAGATTACCGCGAAATTGATACTTTATTATACAGAAGGGTGATACAAATTCACCTTGCTTGGAGATCTATCAATTTGATTGGTTTTCCAAATAGTACAAAACTGAAGATTGCAAAATTCGATTTATTTGAAAGCTTATCTGAAAAGAGTGGAAAAAAGAACTATAAATACTATCTTGTTGGAATTTTTTTCAGAAATTATAGAGTCAGATTTTCAGTTTTCCGGAACCATCGTCAATTTTATTGTTTCAAATAAGAGTAACATCAAATTCGTTCGTTTTAATCCTAGCCGAGATATGTGGACCAGCTGTCGTACAGCGGACACTCTGTATATCAAAATTTAATAAGAAAAGTTTTGTTAAAGAAGAAAATATGGATTTGTTTTTTTTTTTGGAAGTTAAGAAACTTTTTTGCTTAGAAATACTTCAATAATTTTTTATTAACATATTCTTGTCTTTTCTTGCTGCAAGTTTTTGAATGATTATGTATAAGTAATGTGAACAAAAAAGGCATTCCGCATTTATTAATATAAAATCTAATACTTTAAATCAAACAAGCGGGATCGTTTCTTTTAAAAACTCGAAAATTAAAACAATTTCGATAAAATTCACATAGAATATTTTTTTTCGATGGAAATTAATGATAGTTTAGTACATGAATCTGTACTCCAAATCACTCTATTCGAACGAGCGAAGATTCAACTTTGACTGAGGATTGAAATCCTCATCTCAAATTTAGAAAATAATAAAAAATTAAAGGTCAGTAAACGGCTCTCTTCTGCCAAGAGGCTTCTTACAATCAAAATGTTGCCAAAAAAATTGGGGAGTTGATACGAATATGGAACAGGATTCATAATATGTGATGATGAGAGCTTGATTGAGAGATAGTTTCATTTTTGAATCACCACTGAAACGTATGATAACATGTCAGATATCATTTTTCGATAGAATGAATCCTGTAGATGATATCGTTTTTTATGTTGTTTACAATTAATTTCCAATTAATATCAAGCTTATAGTATTCGGACCAATGATGTGGATCAAAACAATTACTAAAATTGCTGTTTTCAAGATGTACTTTAATTGTCTACAAATGTCTCAACAACTTTACTATCATCGTTTAATTAGAAGTAGTTATGATTATATCAAAAAGTTGGGTTTTTATAAAGACTCAAAAGACGAACATTCAACGAATTCACTTTCATCTCGAAAATCAATAGAGCAACGAAATAATTTGAAATGATAATTCAGAATTATTGAATATTAAAATTTTTCCAACATTAATCAGTGCTCTAACAACAAAATTAATGGTAAACAGGCAAGTCATTAATTATTGAGAAAGTCTGCATCCTTTCAATTATTCAGAATTCAGGGTAGCTAGTTCCAAAATCAAAATGACTCACCCTCATAAGTAGAAGACACTTCAAAGAAGAGAAAGGAAACTCTTAATTTCAACACGTTTTGCAGTTTTGGGCTCCACTCAACTACAAAATTGAAAAGAATAATGAAGTGCTATAAACAAGATTGTTACATAAAAGAAAATGAAAGGAAAAAAAAACAAGTATTTTTGACCTTCGTATTTTCCTCTCTAGATAGATCAAGTTTATCACACCATATTCAATAATTTTCTAAATTATTCTCCAATAACGAAAAATCAAAATGAAAGATCTGGAAATATGAATGAAAAAGTTTCCAATTTGGATATTGTGAATTGAACAGAATTCTCGAAATTTGCCAAATTTTTTTGTTTATTTGCGAAATATAGGTCATTTATTATTGATGAGTTTTTTTTCCCTAATGTACGTTTTAATTATTTTCCAGTGCAATAAAGTACAAGTGGATTTTCATTGGACTTAATAAAAATAATAATAAAAAAATATAATCCAGGAATTAAAAACCCAATTTAGAAGATTATCCGATTATTTAGACTTCTTTTCATTTTCGGCTATCAGATAAACTAATGGAAAGCTCTCGTGAATGACAGGTAATCTTGGGGAAATTATAAGCCTTCCTCAGTTTTAATAATAAAGTTGAAAATTTTTTGTGGTTCGCTCGATAGCCAGATTTTTTATCATTGTCAATATTAATACAAGCTTTATTAATAAATTAAGAAGGAACTCCATTTGCTGTTTACTAAATCATTATAAATCACTTTGAAGTATTTTTAATTAATCAATTCGCAACCGTGATCAATTTTTTTTCAGTCTAACCAATCTCCGGAGATGACAAAAAAAACATAACCTGGAACCATCTTATTTTCTTTTCATGTGAAATATAAGATAATATCTCTTATATTTATTTCGATATCTATTCTTCTATTTCCTATCCTATACACTTGTCTGTTTTCTTGTATTTTTTAAATTTATTTCTCCTTCTGTTCAATGTTCAATGTTCAAAACTGAGCTCCTTTTATTATATCTTTTCATGTGGTTGGATTGTATTTCGATCTTGAGTATGTCGAGTATATCGTTTGAAATTTGTCAGTATAATAAACAACCATAAGATAGAGAAAGGAAAAACGCAATATAAATCTAGGAGGACTGCGCGAGTTTCAGTGAGGGCGTCGCGACGACGTTGACCAGGTGACGGCCTCGACGCTTTTCCTCGACAGTACAGTCTCATCCTGTTGCGGTTACGTTCGCCCTAACAACAAACAACGCGAACAACACGATTGTGTTGTCAATATACCTACATAAGAAAAATTCAGTGTTAGTGATAATGTCTTATTATTATAATATTGTGTACGGGGGCAATATTAGAAAAATTTAGATTATCTCCTAGGAGAAATTACTGATATTTATTGGAACTTTTCAAATTGTCGTTGGAAACTTTCTGATTGCGTGGACGTGGACGGTAAGTTTTCAATCAATCGAAAATTAATATTATCGAATATCGATAAGCAACTTATCGCACTTCTTATATTTATTTTATAAATTAGAACTATAATTAATTGGAAATATACTCCAATATGGTTGAGAATATTTTTATGACAAAACCATAGCACTAATAATTTAGAGAAATAAAATATACAATAAAATTTTCATGGTCTATTTTTTATTACTTTCCGAATATTAAAAATTTAAAGTATGGCACGTAAAACAAATATTATAATAAAAAAAATTTTACGAGAATAAAAAAACAATAAACGTTAAAAGAATTCAAGTGAGAAATTCCAGCGAAGAAAAGATGTTCATTCAATACGGCAGCCATAATTCATTGGCGACGTGTTAAAATGAAAATACAGCCGTGAAGAAATAAATAGTTGATGAAAAGTCAAGCTAAATTTTGTCCAGTTATTGTCATGTTTGAGCTCGATAGTTGGTTATATGTATCTTTTAATATTTGTTGATAATCAATAATATTTCTATTTGAGTAATGCAAACAGGACTAAAAGAGCCAATATCAGATTTTTCTACTGGAAATGTGTTCGAGTATTGTCATTTTCCATGTTAGAAACGTATCTACGATGTGGATAGCAACTAAATGTTTTTAGTGAATCGTTTCTGGCATTTATCTCGAATTGCAGAAATCCGTCACGTAACATTTCACTATAACAAGCATTGCTCATTGTCCTATTTAGCTTTCCCAACATAATATTTGTTTCAATGAATTGATTATTTATTATTAAGAAAATCGATGGAGCCACTTTCACCCCATCATCAATTATTCATTTAAATTTTCCATTCATTTTTGGGTTTTTTTTTTGTGAGATATTTGTGTCTTCTCAGCTATGTTTAATATTCCTATGAGATTTTATAATTCACTGCTTCGTTACCTGTCCACATAGCAGAAATATATCCCTTGTGTGAAAAAAATATTTGCGTTATAAATAATTTACTACATATACGCGAAAATAATCTGACACGATGCATCTTCTTCTCTAATGTTGTTCTCTTGTATGTTTCCATTAATTTAAAATTCATGACTTGGTTCAGTTCCTCGGATGACCGTGGAAAACTGCTGTAATTTTTTTTTACGAATAGAACAAATTGGATGGTCTCAAATATTGACCCTCTAACTTAACTAAAAGTCATTTATTTTATTCTTATTGACCATTGGTGGCCATTAAAGTTATTTATCGTCGACTAGACATTTGTTAAATTTAATCGTAAGTAACGGTCTTTATATGTGGATTTGTCTCCTGTTTCGTTTCTATTGTAAATTATTATAATAAACAAGAATTTATTTTGAAATGTTGTTTGTTGTTTAAAATTTAATTCGTTTTCGAGGAGATGGGAATTTGTTGTTGTTGTTGATGGAAAGTCTTTTATCGAAAGTGAAAAGAAGTGATTGACATGCTCAATTCTTTAGGAGCTGTCAATTGCGTGTGGACCTTTGCCCGAAAAAATAACGGACAAGACAAAGAAAATTCAAACATTGAAAGAATATAAAATAGGTTTCCACGATATTGAATTTAGTTTGCGGGAAATTGAGTGAAAGACAGATTAACGTCGATAATCTGTTGGGTATTTTCCACAATTTCTAATAATAATAGATCGATCACATAAATCACAATTTGTATAAACAAACAATAATCAGAGGAATGGAGTGGAATAAATAGATAAGTTAATCTATTAAAGTAGTTCAATATGGTAAGTATTCGATAACGATATTAAATTGACTTGCAGCTATTAGAGGATTTATGAATAGATCAAAATACGACTAGAGGCTATTCGATTTAAGTCACTACATAATTTCTATGATAGAAATTAAAGCGAATTATAGTTCAGAATTTGACTATTTAGGTAAATTCGGAATTTACATAAATCGGAAATAATTGGCTTAGAGATCAAATTGGACTATTATCAGTACCGGTAGACAATTATTCTACTATTAATATACAATAAATTAATTGAATTTTGTCATTTCGAACAATCAACCACATTTCTCTACAAATTGAACATTTGTCGTTCAATGAACAAATCAATACAGTAATATTTACGAAATAATCAACCGTATTTATGTGCTAATTAGGAATTTCGGTCGAGCTAATAAATAAATGACTAATTTTGAAGATCAAAACATTCATGGAACAATTAATTAGTTGGTAATTCGGATTATTGCGATTTTGAAAGGTGGAAAATTCGATTTAAACTTCACAAACAGATTGAGATAGAGAAAGATTTTGACGAAAATAGATTCCATATTGCGAAATTGACTATGTGATTGGCTTTAGTTTCACTATTTATTTCTCTTGAGATATTTGTTGGAAATTGAGCTCACCACAAAAGTTATCAAATTATAACCGAAATAAATTACGACAAATAAAGCAATAAAAATTAAATTTTCTACTATTATCATGTATATTTTTATGATTGCAAAACACAAAACTTTATTTCTAACAACTAGTTTTGTTTGCTGTATTAATGAGGTTTCTATTACTACAAAACTTGAAAATAATACATGCAATATACCATCAAAGCATGCAATCAATAGCGAATATTTTCCTTTTCTGATATGATGTGAATTTGATAGGTAATGATTACATCATATTCAAACCAGATTGAAATTTATATTAAATTGAGATCAAGTACATTTTCCACAAGAAACTACAATCACTTTGTGAAGTTTGTTATTAAATCTAATTCGTTTTCTACTCAATTCTATTCAATTAACTTTTTTCGAGTTCTTGAACTTATAAAGTTCCTGTGGACTTTACTTTTTGAGTTAAATTGAAATCTTGAAGGAAATTATTTCGTACTTGCTCTCATGATAATTTTGAAATTTCAATATTATTCCTCAAAAATTTGCCGAAAGAATCTGTCAACTCATTGAGATATAAACGAAGCTGGAAATGTAACAACAATAATGATGTGATCTCAATCGTGATTAACGTTCAATAATCATGACAGTTGAAATATTGATAATGATAAATGGTCATCTTCATTTGAACTGTCTTGTTAAGGCTCCATAAATTTGATGCTCGATTTTATCACATGAATGTAATAATATTCAAATTTATGTGAACATGAATAATGTGCGGTATCAGGTGATTTATAGTAGTAGTAAATAAAAATTCAATTTCACTTCACAATCTATATACTCGTTGACGTGAAATTCTGTGTGAAAAAATTGGAAAAACACAGTAGATCTTCCATGAAATTTAAGAAATTTCTACGATCTTTATATTTAAATTCGACAATCTAGTGTGAATAATGCAGTTGAATCGATGAACAAACTTCAAACGTGCCTACAAATGATACTGGTAAACGAAAATCTTTTTAAATCAGCAGATTTCAAACGAGCTGCACTGCAAAAATGATGTCGTTAAAAAAGAAAATGATTTGCTAAACACAGAATCATTAAATCTAGTTTTATTTGTATAGACAAAAACAATTGTAAGGAATCATTCAATAAATACAAGTCACCAAATTTTTTCTATCGATATAATTTTTCTTCAATCAACAATAAGAAAACTTTCAAGTTTGGAATGTAATTAAGAGTGAAAAATTCGCAATTAAATTTGCCAATTAACTTGATGGAATTCATGACCGTTAAAAACTTTCTGATAAAATGAAGAAAGACCAAACAACTTCATTTCAAAAAATAACCGGAAAAAAATTGCACCACTTTCGAATAATAACGCTTAATAAAATAAATTATGTTATAATTCAATTATTTATGATTTCTCACCTTTATTATCGTTTCATAAATAAATAGTTAAGATTATTCTCCATCATATTATTATGTTTGTAATATAAGTTGAATAAAGTTATCATTATTACCAATATTCAGAATATAAAATAGTTGTGAAATATGAATAATGATCGTTTACGAGCATATTTGGTGGATGCGCCGGGCGAAACTTCTATTTAATTCCTCTTTTATTTTTTATCGAATAGATCATTGTAAGTAACAACACATGAATATTGAATGAAATATCAACAAATACCGCTATAATTGCGGTAACAATGAACTCTCAATATCGATCGATAATTTTATTTGCGCCTCTTAAAAATTAATATCAAAATCGATAATTTTCTCCTATATTCAGTATCGATTGTTTTTCAGGATAT
>JAZBGZ010000716.1:10715-31977 GCA_037414795.1 Stenodera caucasica | reverse complement strand
AGCAGCAGCAACAACAACAACAACAACATCCACAACAGCAAGCTTCAAATAAACAAAATCGAATAACCACACTACCGAAACCATGCGGTATTGATCCAATTGTTATTTTACAAGAACGAGAGAATCGGTGATTATTTTCAAATAAAGATCGATTATTGACGAAATTAATTTAATAAATTTCAGTTTGGCATCAAGAATATCAGCCCGTATGGAACAATTAAGTAATTTACCTTCTAATATGTCAGATGAATTACGTATACAAGCTCAAATCGAACTTAGAGCTTTACGTTGTTTAAATTTCCAACGACAATTGAGAAGTGAAATAATTGCATGTACTAGACGTGATACAACTTTAGAAACTGCTGTCAATATAAAATCTTATAAACGTACAAAACGACAAGGTTTACGTGAAGCACGAGCTACCGAAAAATTAGAGAAACAACAAAAACTAGAAGCTGAACGTAAACGACGTCAAAAACATCAAGAATTTCTAACGGCTGTATTACAACATGGTAAAGATTTCAAAGAATTCCATCGTAATAATCAAGCAAAATTGGCACGTATTAATAAAGCCGTAATGAATTATCATGCGAATGCCGAACGTGAACAGAAAAAAGAACAAGAACGTATCGAAAAAGAACGTATGCGTCGTTTAATGGCCGAAGATGAAGAAGGTTATCGTAAATTGATTGATCAAAAGAAAGATAAACGTTTAGCTTTTCTATTATCACAAACTGATGAATATATTGGTAATTTAACTGAAATGGTTAAACAACATAAATTAGAACAGAAACGTAAACAATTAGAAGAAGAAAAACGTAAAAAGAAAAAGAAACGTTTAGATGGTACAGAAATCGATGATGATGGTTCACAAGGTTCAGATCGTCCAATTACTGTAATTGAAACGAATACTGGTAAGAAATTAACTGGTGATGAGGCACCGATGTTGAGTCAATTAAATGAATGGCTACAACAACATCCTGGTTGGGAAGTTGTCGATACTGACGATGAAGATTCAGATGATGATATGGATGAAACTTCAAGTAAGTTAATATCAATTTTTTTTTTTTTAATACAATAATTGATTAAACTGTTGATTTAGAACATAAAAAACGGAATTGCAATCAAACAGAAGAAGATAAAGCTAAAGATGTTATTCATAAAGCGAAAGTTGAAGATGATGAATATCATAAGAGTTCATCTGAAGAACAAACTTATTACAGTATCGCACATACAGTTCATGAAATTGTAACAGAACAAGCTGCTATTATGGTTAATGGTCAATTAAAAGAATACCAAATTAAGGGTTTAGAATGGTTGGTTTCATTATACAATAATAATTTGAATGGTATATTGGCCGATGAGATGGGTTTAGGAAAAACGATACAAACAATAGCTTTAATTACTCATTTAATGGAAAAGAAAAAAGTTAATGGTCCTTTCTTAATTATAGTTCCTTTATCGTATGTTTTCTTTTCTTTAATTCGATTTTCTTTTAAATCATGATTAATGTGAGCGAAATTTTTCTAGAACTTTATCAAATTGGATGTTAGAGTTCGAAAAATGGTCACCTTCAGTTGTTGTGGTTTCTTATAAAGGTTCACCGGTAGGTCGTCGAGCTATTCAAAGTCAAATGCGTTCAACTAAATTTAACGTACTATTAACAACTTACGAATACGTCATCAAAGATAAAGGTGTCTTAGCTAAGGTACATTCTAACCAATTATCTCGATAATTATTAAAATTAAATTAATTATAGTTACCATGGAAATATATGATTATTGATGAAGGTCATCGTATGAAAAATCATCATTGTAAATTAACGCAAGTTTTAAATACGCATTATTTAGCACCGCATCGATTATTATTAACTGGTACACCATTACAAAATAAATTACCCGAATTATGGGCATTATTGAATTTCTTATTACCATCAATATTTAAAAGTTGTTCAACTTTTGAACAATGGTTTAATGCACCATTTGCTACAACCGGTGAAAAAGTTGAATTAAATGAAGAAGAAACAATTTTAATTATACGACGTTTACACAAAGTTTTGCGACCATTCTTATTGCGTCGATTAAAGAAAGAAGTTGAATCACAATTACCAGATAAAGTTGAATATATCATCAAATGTGATATGTCCGGATTACAGCGAGTCTTATACAAGTACTAACTTTTATTTTAATTATTTTCGTTTAATTTTCTAATTAATATTGACAAATTTCTAGACATATGCAAAGTAAAGGTGTATTGTTAACGGATGGTTCAGAAAAAGGTAATAAAGGTAAAGGTGGAGCTAAGGCTTTGATGAATACAATTGTTCAATTAAGAAAATTATGCAATCATCCATTTATGTTTCAAAATATCGAAGAAAAATATTGTGATCATGTTGGTATAGCTGGTGGTGTTATTTCGGGGTGAAATTATAAAAATTTGATTATCGAAATTTTCTTTTTATTTATTTATATTTTTCTAGTCCTGATATTTATCGTGCTTCTGGTAAATTTGAATTATTAGATCGTATTCTACCTAAATTGAAAGCCACAAATCATCGTGTATTGTTATTTTGTCAAATGACACAATTAATGACAATTATGGAAGATTATTTAACTTGGAGGGGTTTTGGTTATTTACGTTTAGATGGTACAACAAAAGCTGAAGATCGTGGTGAATTATTGCGTAAATTTAATGCGAAAAATAGCGAATATTTCCTATTTTTATTATCAACACGTGCCGGTGGTCTTGGATTGAATTTACAAAGTGCCGATACTGTTGTTATTTTCGATTCAGATTGGAATCCACATCAAGTATACGATTTATAAAAATTTATTAATTTATAAATGATTTATTTGTTAATTTTAAGGATTTACAAGCTCAAGATCGAGCCCATCGTATTGGACAACAGAATGAAGTTCGAGTATTACGTTTAATGACAGTAAATTCAGTAGAAGAACGAATATTAGCTGCAGCTAGATATAAATTGAATATGGATGAAAAAGTTATACAAGCTGGTATGTTCGATCAAAAATCGACAGGGACAGAGAGACAGCAATTTTTACAAAGTATTCTCCATCAAGATGGGGATGAAGAAGAAGTATTAATATTTTTCTTCTATTGTATTAATTATAATAATCGTTAAAATTGATGAATTTAGGAAGAAAATGAAGTACCAGACGATGAAACTGTAAATCAAATGGTAGCTAGAAGTGAATCGGAGTTTGAATTATTTCAAAAAATGGATTTAGAACGTCGCCGTGAAGAAGCTAAATTAGGACCGAATCGTAAACCGCGTATGATGGAAATTAGTGAATTACCTGATTGGTTAGTTAAAGAAGATGATGAAGTTGATCCATGGAATTATGATGATAATGAATCAGCATTAGGACGTGGTACAAGACAACGTAAAGAAGTCGATTATACTGATAGTTTAACTGAAAAAGAATGGTTGAAAGCAATCGATGAAGGTGGTGATTATGATGATGATGAAGAAGAAGAGGAGAAATTGAAGAAGAAACGTGGACGTAGACGTCGAAAGAAAGGTGATGATTCTGATAGTGAAGTTGGCGGTAGTGCGAAACGTAGAAAAACACAATCGACTACTGATTTGAAACTTAAAAGGCAAATGAAAAAATTGATGAGCGTCGTTACGAAATATACAGACAGGTTTGCGAACCAAAATCATAAATATCTTACAATTAATAATTATTATTATTTTTATTAGTGATGGTAGATTATTGAGTGAGCCATTTATGAAACTACCTCCGAAAAAAGACTATCCTGATTATTATGAAATTATTAAAAAGCCGGTTGATATTAATAGGATCCTCAGTCGCATTGACGACGGCAAAGTAATTTATTTTATTATTATTATTTAAAAAAAATTTAATATAAAATCAATTTTCAGTATTGTGATTTTGCCGAATTAGAAAAAGATTTTATGCTGCTTTGTCAAAATGCTCAAATTTATAATGAAGAAGCATCATTAATACATGAAGATAGTATTGTTTTACAATCAGTTTTTACAAATGCTAAACAAAGAATTGAAAATGGTAATCCTGAATCGGATGATGATAAATATGATGAGAACAAATCTGATAATGAGTCTGTTAAAATGAAGATTAAATTGAAAAATAAGAAAACAACAGGTAGACGTAAACGGACTGCTAAAAAATACATTTCTGATGATGATGACGATGATGATGATTAAAAGACAAAACGTGAAACAAAAAAAAAAAACACTATTAGTGAAGTAAGAAGTTCTCATTTTAAATTCAATTTCTTTTTGTATAGGAAATTGAAATTTATAGCTGATTTTTTTTAACAATTCGGCTCACTCTTGTGAGATTTCGCCTAATTAATTAATTTTTTTTAATAGAATCTTAAGTACGATTATTTATATATTGTACCTAATTTGATAAGTATTATTATTAGAGTGCTAGATAAAAATGTGCTGTATTTGAAAAAAATTTTAGAAAAATTCAATTGATTATTTTATTCTTGATAAACATAAACCTTATTAGCAAACAAAAAAAAAACAATTATTATATTTTAATTACAGCAAATTCTTGAGCATATTCATCAACCGAATTCAATCTCATTGGTTCTTCTTCATAATGCTCGAAATTACTTAAATCGTTTCCTTCTTCAATTTTCGGTTTAAAAGTCGGTTTGATACGTTTTCTTAATACAGCATCCCAATCAACGCTCTTAAACCATTCATGTCCTTTAATATCCTTAACACCATTCTTCAAAATACCATATCTAAACAATTATAATAGTAATAATCAAGAAATTAACAAGTAAGAAAAAACGTTAAAAATAAATATTTACACGGTGGTACTTAGTGGGATTTATTTATAAAATTTGGACATATGTCAAGTGGGAATCATGCACGTTTACTTCCTTGAGTTTTGACGAATAGAAAACTAAGAATAATTTCAAATTAGAAATAGTAATAGATCAAAGATACTTTTGATAATATGAAAAAAATTAAATGATTTCAATTGTTTTTGATGTAACAAGAAATATTTATCACAAGCTTTAATTTAAAAGAGAAATTTGTTAATAGAATTGGACCGCTTTATTGAAACAATAATCGACATTGAAGTGGAGTTGGAAACCGCAAAAGGTCACCGAAAAATTCCTTCGATTTTACAAATGAATGAATTTTTCATCGAAAACTTGATTACAACAAATAATTATAAGAAAATCAACTAAAACCAACAATAAAAGGGGGCTTGTTTAATGGGAAAATTTCAATGATTCATCAAAGCAAGTTAAACAAATGAATATGTACATCAAGAAAAGTTGTCCTATTCGGAAGTCTATAGATGATTTATTCAAGAATTGGTAGACGGTAATAATCCAGGAATATTGCCAAATTTTCATTTATATAATAATGGTACCTTTTCGATCTGTCCACTTGTAATATATTATTAATTAAATTTTTAATAGCTTTAGAGAAATGCGGCGGACATGTATATTTCCCAACAACAATTTTCTCGTAAATTTTCATTGGTTCTTTACCATAAAATGGTGGATAGCCGGCTGCCATTTCATAAATTAATACACCATACGACCAATAATCAACCGATTTATTATAGCCTTGACTTAGAATAATTTCAGGTGCCAAATACTCAGGTGTTCCTGTAACAATTGATAAAATCATAACAATCAATAATTAGAATTTAATGGACAAGTCTTTATCTATATAGATAGTTTTTCGAAGAAGGAGACTGCTTGGCGTTTTCGCCCTACCAATTTCATTTAACGAACATTCACCTTAGTTTCATTAGACTATTTTTATCTAAATAGATTTTTATTATTTTTAAACAAACTTATTGTTGATTTTATTTTTTGATTTTAGAAAAGGGGGCACTAACCGCATAGGGTGTAAGTGCGACGATCATCGATTTTCTTGCAAAATCCCAAATCGGTGACTTTAATGTAACCATCAACATCAATCAGAATATTCTCCGGCTTCAAATCTCGATAAACCATACCAAGATAATGGATATATTCTAATGCGAGCATAACTTGAGCTGCATAAAATTTCGATAATGTTTCATCGAACTTTTTCAAATGGCGTAAATGTTGAAACATTTCACCACCTTGTACAAATGGCATGACAATAAACAAATAGACATTATTTTTAAAATAATATTCTAAATTTATAATAAAATCGAAACGAACAGCATCCAATATTCTGATTTCGTACATTGTATGTTGGACTTGTTTGTTTTTAACGACATGTTGTTTTTCCATAATTTTCATTGCGAAATATTTATCATCATGTTGTTTATGTTTTGTCAATAAAACACGTCCAAATGAACCACAGCCTAATGTTCGAATTATTTGGAATTGATCAAAAACTGCATTCGGCTCAAATTCAGCTTTTAATTTAACTTCGAATTCTCGTTTGGCACGTTTCAAAAATATATCGAATTCGATATAATGCTTACTCAACTTTTCCAAATCCATTGACAATTGTGATTTTTCTCCCAATTTTGTTTTTTTTTACAAAGCTTACTTTGAAAATCGAAAAAAATAGTTTTATTTTTGGAATCATCACCAAAAATGAGACGTGAACCGTGAACTTCAACTAAATCCCCCAAAATGTGATTTTTCATCATAAAAATGTCTCCAGCTCTATTCAAACAAATGCAATAAAAACAATTCACGCTCAATATCCCATCTCTACTACTATACTTAATGTTTTGTCGTATTCAAGCTATAAAAGATACAACAAATCTATGTTGATTGATCTAATTGTCGAATTTTTCGATTTAAATTGTTAATTTCAGGTCTCATTAGTTGAAGCTCGTTCTTTATTGTTTCTTCAAAAAGATTTAATTGTGATAGCTTAAGTCACTAGAGATGGGATTTTACGAGAAAATCGATGAAACGTTTTTTTGCGAAATTCTTTCTCAAATTGTTGAGAAACAAAGCAAATCTAACGGAAATGTAAAAAAAAAACTGTTAATTTTTCTTAAAGTTTTTATTGCCAAAACTAATAAATCTCGGACTAAATTCACAAAATCAACAAAAAAATAAAAAGTAAAACGAAATTTAGTCCTGTTGTTTTCTATCAATAAAACAATTATTTTGATCAGTCAAATAATAATAAACAACCGGATTTCATCGTGCTACTCTAAACAATATTTTAAAATATTTACACAATTTTGACTGTTTTGAGTTTAACTAATTTTTGGCATTTATCCAAATTTTATTTGTAAAATCCAATTAATAATTAATCTCATTAATTCTTATTATTTTTCAACAAAAATCCAATTTAATTGAATATTTCGAAATATTTCCGGTGCAATTTCCATAATTATTGAACAATTTGGTGAAAATATTTCGACCGCAATTTTATTGAATCGAAATAAGAAAGTAAAAGTTAATCATTATTTTGGTAGTGAAAATTTCCATGATTATCCTGAAAAATTGCGTTTCGTGAATAAATTTTTCGAAAAACGTATATTTCCTATTCAATGTCAACATTTTTTGGCAAATTTCCCCAATTCAGAATAAAGCATTTTCCAGGAAAATCGAATTCGACAAATCAAAAAAAAACTCAATTCCAACCGATGATCTTTGTAGAGGTCCAATAGTTGTTGTTGATTAGAAAATTTTCCATACTCGAAGACTCATGTTTTGGCTTGGGAAATTGCGCTTTAATAGTATCCATAATTTTCTTATTTTTTTATAAAAATAAACAAATAAATTATGGATTAGATGGAAATATTCAAACTCCCCTTGTTTTAAATATAAACCACGGATGTGTAAAAGTGAAGTAGTTCAAAGTAGAAAACTTTAATAGAGACGCAGTTGATTCTAATGTTAATTTTGTCTATTTTTATATTCGGGCAAGGTTAAGACGCCCATCGACGTCGCTTCCACCCTTTGTCTTTCCAACAAATCTTTGATGATCTCGCGTCCAACAACCTTCGAAACGAGCCAAAATTCTCCCGAAAAAATAAATAAATAAAAAATAAACAACAAAGTAAAACACCATGAATTGATGTAGAATTTTGCGTTTCCATTTAACAGAGCTTTAGACCATGTGCAGACGTAAATCGATTATTTTTAGATATTAATATTGGATTGAAGCCAAAGTATTCTGCGAAAACTTTTCTCATTCGGGTCGGACAAACGCCTTCCACCTTTAGAATAAAATGCGCAATTTGGTGACGGAATTTCCCTTAATATACGAATTTCTTTGTGTCGACGCTGCCAAAAATCGTATTTGTTTTCTCCAAAAACTCTAAAATAACAATAAATTCTAATCATCGGATCTTTTGCTTAAAAAATAATAATAATCGAAGAAGATGAAGAAGAAAAGGAGAACTATAGCAAAACATACATCATGATCGTTTGTTCTTAAACGAGTTCAATTGAAATTTCTTTATTTTTGTTAATGATCGACTATTTTAGAAATCTGTTGACAATTGTGCGTGAGAAAACCGGAAAACTTGAATTATTTATTACAATAGCTACTTACTTTATTTAATAATCTTAGGAACTTGGTAGAATGTAGCAGAAAATATGGTAAAAGATTCAAGAACAAACCATAAAAAGGGATCATCTACTAATATGATAGAAATTTCTCGTCTGAAAAAATTATATCAATATTTAATAATATGCGGAAGTCTAAAGAACATTTCACCCCGATTTACAATTACCTAATCCATTTCGAATTTTAATTAATAATTAATTTGAAAAAATATAACAATAATCATGTAATTCACAAAAATAATAAAATCAATTAAAAATTCTAATAGGTAATTCAATAAATTTGAAAAAAAAAAACGCAGCTTTGCGCAGCATCTGCTCAGTAAAAAAAGTGGGGGGTAAACAAAGTAAATCAATATAAAAAGCACCCGCTTAACTCAATAATAAACATTTGATAGTTCAACTCAAAAGTGATACCAAAAGTGCAATTAAACTAAAAAAAAAAAAACAATAAATAACCAAAAAAAGAGTTTTTTGAATTGTTCGTTGGATCAGTTTGAGTTGTGTTTTTATTAATTTAATCAAAAGAAAAATTTCGAAAATTTTCAAAAATGCGCCCTCCGACACAATTCGGTGACAATATAGCTGCTGAAGCTGAAAATGAACCTGATCCAAGGATGGTATCAATGATGATTTGTACACAAAGGGCTGGAAGGGCTGTCATTAGAGTTGTTGGACGTTGTAATGAAGCCAAATCTAATAATAATCTTGGTACGTCTTTTATCATTAATTATTCTAAAAACAAAAACAACAGAAACAAAACACAATCGTAGTAGTAGTAGTGTAATAGTAATAGAATTTTAAACTAGTCAACCTTAATATGGACTTAAAAGGCGACTAAAGGACATGATCGTATTAAGATTAAAATTTCAATTCTATTTATGGTTTAAACAGGAAAACATCCGGACTTATAAAAAACGTACAGATGCAATTACCTTGAATTTTTCCTCGATTTTTTCTTCACATAAAATCAAATAAAAAATGATTATCATATAATTGTTGGAAATTCTTTCACAATAATCATTTTAGAAAAAAAAAAAAAACGTATGAGAAACGGAAACAACAACAATAAAGAAAGTAATTAATTTCACTTTCATTTCCATCAGGAAGTATCTCTTTTTTGTTTTGGTTTTACATGATTTTGAAAATTTTTCAATGCGCAATTTTCAACAAATCGCAATTATTTATCAAAAAAAAAAACAACAAAACAAAGGTTCTATTTTTTTTTCAATTCGAGATAATTTAAACTTTCTATTGACTAATAAAAATAATAATGATCAGCTGACTTTGGAGCTGGAATAAAAATAGAAAATTTGTAACGAGTACGGAACATGCGCTCAGAAAACTCGGTCAAATAATTCAGAAGTTTTCTATTTCTCTCAAAAAAAAACTTAAATAAACGAATATTTGAAGAAAAAAAAAACATTAGTAGTAAAATAATGGCTTCCGCAGTTACTAGAGTCGTTCACCGTTGTGAAGATGCTCAAGAAACTGAAAACTTAGGTAATTAGTAGGGACTGTATTCGAATTTATTCTATTTTTGTATTTATGAGAAATTTCCACAAAAAATTTAACAAACCGTAACTGTAGCAGAATTCAATATGTTGTGTAATTTTGTTGTAATAATAAGAAAGAATCTGCCATGGTTTTTATGTAATTTGCACGATTTTCTAATTACAAAACCTTTATAATTTCCGTATTACAAAGGTGTGAATTTTATATAAAATTTATTTAAATTATTATAATTCTTTCTAATGAGAAAGCTTATTGAATTAATTAATTAATTAATTAATGAAATTTGTTTTTAGATCTCTCAAATTGTCAATTGATGCAAGTTCCTGATGCTGTTTATCATTTGATGCGACATACAGAATTGAAAACATGTGATTTAAGTGATAATGATATAACGAAAATACCACCAAAATTCGCCTCAAAATTCAGTTCAATAACTGATTTAAATTTATCACATAATCTAATGGCGAAATTACCGGATGAAATTGCCGATTTAAATTTATTAGAACGTTTAGATATATCACATAATACATTTATATCATTACCGAATTGTATATTTAAAATGAGAAAATTACAACAACTTAACGCTAGCAATAATCATATCATTGGTAAGTTCATTTGTTAATTAATTTAAATAAATTAAATTAATTTTTGTTTTGTTTAATTAGATGTTGAAGTGGAATGTCTAGAAGAAGTACCATCATTGCAAATTGTTGATCTTAGTGATAATCCTCTAATACCGAAATGTCACGATCAATTATCGAAATTAACTAAATTTCGAATAACATTATCACCGAGAGAGAAAGAGGACTGGGAAGATCTTACAATATAGTTAATTAAACAATTATAAAAGCACTGCCATAATTTATAATAATTATTTAGATAATTATAAACGAAAATAATTGAAAACACTCTAAATTACGGATTGGGACGACAATGCAAAAATCCTGTGAAAAAAAATAAATTAGAGTGCTAATTTAAGATCTGTGCAGTTAGTAAATTTGTCTCTATGTTTAGAGAATTAAGTATTTGTATTTTTATAAATAATTAGTTGTAGATGTTCAACAAAAGAAATTGAGATTATTGCAATTATTAACTAATTGTTGAAATTTTTCTGTACTTATTCAAAAGTACTTAATATTTGCGTGTTAATTATTTTATACTGACACTTTTATTTTAATTAATTCTAAGATTTATGAAAAGAAAACTGTGTTGTTCATTATAAATGTTCTTATTTATAATATTATGATTGATTATTTTTTTTTCTATTAGTCTGAATTTGACATTGACTACTAGTTCATCTAGTCAATTTGTGATCAGGATAATTATCCTTTTATTTAGTGCCTAGATGTCCTCCATACTTGAAAGAATGTCAAATAAATAACATAGAAATCTTTATATTAAATTGTCTTATTTCTAGTTCCGGACCAATTTAATTGAAATATCCTGTATTTGCTGTTCACTCGAAATTTTAGAGAATAATAATCTTGATTACGGCCATGATTCTAAATATAGACTTACCTCTATAATTTAATTTTCTGTATCGTTTTTAAACGATTCAATGAAGCGTTTGATTGATAAGGAATTGTTATAAGGTCTTCATTGAAACATAGTTTTGTTCCTTATAAAATTCTATTATTAAGTTAAAGGTATTAATCAAAAACCTCCAGTAACATCAATACAAGCTCCATTAATATACGAACTTTTATCAGATGCCAAAAATGTTATAACTTCACCAATTTCTATAAAAATTAATAAATAATTTTTGACAAATTCAAAAAAATTAAATAATCTCTACCTTCAGGCTGTCCAAATCGTTGTAATGGTATCTGTTTGATAAATTTCTCTTTAACTTTATCAGGTACAACTTCAGTCATACGTGTAGCAATAAATCCAGGTAAAATACAATTAACACGTATTCTAAATTTCCCAAATTCTCTACATGCTGTTTTTGTGAATGCTTCAACGCCAGCTTTACTTGCTGTATAATTCGCTTGTCCTATATTACCATATTTACCAACAATACTAGCTATATTGATAATTGAAGCACCAATTAAACCATTATCGACGATAGCTTTCGAAAATATTTGAGTTACCAGAAATGTTCCCTAGAATTTCAAATAATTTCATCAATTTTAAACTTAAATTATTCGATAAAAATATTACTTTCAAATTAACTGCAATAACTTGATCGAAATCATCTTCTGATAATTTCAATAAGTAATTATCTCGTGTTATACCAGCTGAATTAACTAAAATAGATGGTGGTTGTTTGAATTTGTCTAAAATTTGTTGTAAAGCCGATTTAACACTATCAGATTGTGCAACATTCAATGCAATATTGTAATGGCTTTGATGCGAATCTTTCGGTAAATCATTAATTGTTTCTTCAGCCGCTTTTATATTACAATCGGCTGCAATAATTGAAGCACCTTCTCTTGCAAGAATATTACATGTAGCTCTACCAATACCGGCTCCGGCACCTAGAATTCTCATAATTAAATTATTTCAAATAATTCAACGATAATACCTGTAACTAGAGCCAATTTTCCTGCTACAATTCCTGCCATATTCATCAAAAAATCAGATGACTTCAATTTTGTTTGTTATCAATAATTGAGAGGTGATTTTTTTTAACTAAATTGCTCGAGATAAAAGTTCGAGGTCATTTGTGTAATTGGGAAAGTGGAAACGCAACTTTTATACACATAATTCAAGATTTTCATGTTGTCAAAATTATAGGTTATGTCACCCACATTTTTGATAACCTCAAAAAAACTACACATGACGCAGGCAACCAATTATACACAACAATTTCGCTAATTATTATTAATTTTATTAATTACTAAATAACAATAAATCACCTCTACTTTGATAAGAATATATACTACGATGATAATCTAAAGCACAGGATATTTAAGTAAATTGCACGATAAAGTGCGGGAAATTTGAATCTCAATTTCAGCCACGTACACATTTTTGTCGTTTAGTGACTCTGTCGAGCTCACATTTTTCATTTGGATTACATTTGGTATTACCACAATAGGTTCCAGTAGCTCCATATTCTAAGATATCAATTATTATTATTACAATTATAATTAATCATAGTCTAATGATATTATTACTTGAATTTGATCCTTTATATTTATCGTTACCAGATAAATATTGATTGATATCAGTACATGATTTGATATTGCAAATATTCGAACAACACATTTGTGCACCTGGACAATTACTATGATCTTTACATTGTGGTCCACAATTGGAAATTCGACTAGCTGATGGACAATTTGCTATAAATAGAAAAATTAGAAATTAATCAACAAAAACAAAATGAAACTTACAAGTTAAACTATAGGTGAAACTAATTAGAAAACAGGCGATGATAAAATAACAAAAAATATCACGACCTACAAATTAAATATTATAATTGATTAATCAATTTGATAAAGATCAAATTTACCCATATTGTGCTATATGTGTTAAGGATAAGGTATTCCCAACTAATGATGTAATTTTATTGAAGTGGTCGTATTTATTGTTTTTTTCGTTCTTCTTTCAATGAACTCAAAACTTAAATTCTTGCCTTTGGCATAAATTTCAATATAATTTTGCCTGCACAAAACGTTTATTTCTCTTTATAATAATTATAATACTCAATTATACTCAAATAACCCACCTTATTATTAATCTACGTATTTGTTGTTTTTATCTGACTCATAGTTTGATGTGAATAATTTTAATGTAAATTTATTATTATTTAGAGTTAGAAAGTAGTTTTAGTTGATATTGCGAATTTTATTATTCGTTTCAATTGAATATACAGACCGTCCCAGATATGCCTATTTTTGAAATAGTTTTCCTAAATTTTAAATACAATTTCGAGGGAATAAATCGTGAAAATAAGGGAAATTTTCATTATTTGTCATCAAAAATTCGTGGGGTTTTCTTGCTTCTCGAAATTGATACCGATCGGATGATGTTTCATTAAAATTTCTAATAATACTAAAAAATACTTTTTAAATTTAAAGGTCAATTATTAATTATGTAATAATCGAGTAAATCGACGAATTGAATGTCATGAAACCAGTAATTAGAATCAGGATTCAAGGAAAAAAATTAATAATCAATTAATATGATTGACGATAAATAAAACTATGTTTTATGCAAAAATCTACGTTTCTATTTTATCATTAAACTTAAGGCAATACAATTATTATAGCAAAATTTTCGTAATTAAGAACATTCTTAATATTGAAGAAAAGATCTTCAAATTCACAAATTAATTTTCATTATAGTTGCTAATTTTTAGTATTTCCTTCAATTTGAACTAGTTAGCACTCATATATAGAAGGATCCTTCACCAGTCTATTCTAATTAATTAAAAATTAATTTGAATCTATTCAAAAATTTATTATATAAAAATTAACAATTATTGAAAATTTTATGGCATCTCTTTATCTGGAATAGCACATGTCATTGCTCCACAACGAGTCTGGCAACATTTTTTCCTGCCACGACAATCACTATCCAGAGAACACGAACTGGAACAAATCCAGGGTAATCCAGATTTTCCAGGACATTTTCCAGCTTTCACTAAATATGATTTATTATTATAAAAAATATATTTATATTTAAAAGGCGATTGTTTGGACTTTTACCTTGCATTTGCCGACTGGGGGTTGCTGGTAGTGAGCAAAACGTACCCCCACAAGCCGTACCACAACATTTCAAATTACCATCACAATGAAAATCGGAAAAACATGACATTTCACAAATACCGATATCTGATAATGGTGGACAAATACCAGGTTTACGTTGTCCATTAATTATCGAAAATAAGATGAAAAATATTGAAAATTTCCACAACATTTTGATGTTTTTTCGACAAATCTCTTCGACTTTATGAATGAAAAATTCGATATTGTAAGATTAAATTTTGAGGATTTACACGATGTTTGTTTATGGTTCGCAGAAACGGAAACCACAAAAAAAACGACAAATATTAATTGATTAAGATTATTAATTAGACTCCAACGCGGACGTGGTTAATTTTGCGGTTTCTAATTATTATTAGAAGAAATTTTGGGGAAAAGACGATAATAGAAATGTTAACTGAATTTGTAGAAATTTATATCACAATTATAGTTACAATTTGCCCTAATTTCTGCACTGTTTTTATAACAAGAAAAAATGATAAGGTTGACGATAAGACTGAATTACACAAATAGTTGTCAGTAAGACAATTTTTTCTATAAATACCCATCTTCCAAGGTTACATTATTATTGGGATTTTCAAGAATAATAATCAAAAATCTTAACAATCTTGTTTATTTAACCCAAAAAAACTTTGCATACATTTGAACAAATATATATCCCTTTTTTTGTTTTAATCCTTGAGCACGATCACTAAAATTTCCAACAATTCTAGTTATTCTAATTAGAAAGTCATTAATTTTTCATTCACATGTTGAATTTCGCTCCAATTGTGATTTTTCCGAAAAATTCAAAATTACCGCTCAAATAATGTACGACTTCCAGTAACCAATAGCGACGATTATAAGTGCAAGTGAGTTAACATTATGGAACTGTATGTGTTGAAGATTGATAGTCTGACTCAAAGACAAGTGATCTGATCATTGTAACTATGGTTACCATACTTCTAAAATTCTAACCTCTTTTGTTTTGTTAAAAATTGTAGAAGGTTTAATTGAAAATATTACAATAGTTCAAGTCGAAATATGAAACCTTTGACGAATAGCGTAAATCTAGTTTAAATTACATCAATAATTAATATTTTTTTATTGAAATAATTTAACAATTTTAGGAAAAATTCAAATCGCTTTTGATGGTAGCTACTGGAGGTATTGCCGCTTATGCTGGTATTAGTTTTCTGAAAAACGACGAAATCTTCTATCGTAATGTAGTAATGCCGATTATTCATCTTATGGATCCAGAACAGGCACATCGAGTTGCTGTTTTAACAGCCAAATATCGTCTCGTACCGAAAAGTCGTTTCGAAGATCCTGATTCTTTAGTAAATCTACCGATAAATGAAAAAAGCAAGCTAATTTTCGATATTTTATGATTTTGTAGAAGGTGAAATTATTGGGGAAAATTTTCTCAAATCCTGTCGGTATAGCGGCTGGTTTCGATAAAAATGGTGAAGCAATTCAAGGTTTGAATGATATGGGCTTTGGTTTTATTGAAATTGGTTCTGTTACACCATTACCACAAGCTGGTAATGAAAAACCGAGAGTTTTTCGATTGACCAAAGATTCAGCCGTAATCAATCGGTAATAACTGAAATTATGTACTAATATTCGAAGAATTAACAATAAATATTTCTAGATATGGTTTCAATAATGACGGACACGAAACTGTTCTTACACGACTAAAAGATTTGAGAAAACAGAATTTTGAAGGAATAATTGGCGTTAATTTAGGAAAAAACAAAACTTCTAACGATCCTATCAAGGATTACGTTAGAGGTATTGAAAATTTTGGCCCATTTGCTGATTATTTAGTAATCAACATTAGCAGGTTTTATTTTTTTTATAAACGAGAACAAAAAGTCAACTTAAAAGCAATTTTTCGAATTGTAGCCCGAATACTCCAGGCTTAAGAAGTATGCAAAATAAAGAAATCCTGGCAAATCTATTAACTGAATGTTTGAAAACTAGAGATAATTTGAAAAATAATTATAAACCTCCATTATTATTAAAACTAGCTCCCGATTTAACTGATGATGAATTAAAAGATATTGCTGAACTTCTATTAGAAGACTGTAAAATCGATGGCTTGATTATCAGTAATACAACAATCGTTCGTCCTAATTCTCTAACTGATGATCATAAAAAAGAAACTGGTGGCTTAAGTGGTAAGCCTGTTAGAGATATTTCAACACAAGTTATTCGAAAAATGCATAAATTAACTAATGGATCAATACCAATTATTGGTAGAATTGATTAATAAATATCGATGAATTTATTGTAATAATTGTCAAATTTTAGGTGTAGGTGGTATAATGAATGGACAAGATGCTTATGAAAAAATTCGAAACGGTGCCAGTATTATCCAGATTTATAGTGGAATGATTTTCGAAGGGCCACCAATTGTAACCAAAATTAAGAAAGAATTAATTGAATTGATTCGTAAAGATAACTTAAAAAATGTTTCTGAAGCTATAGGAGCTGATTTGTAATTTTTTCAAAAAGAAATTATCTAATTTGAATTCTTATAAAATACAGTAAAGCCTCTCTTAACTATTGAATAGTACTTATGAAAATGTTAAAAAGATGGCAGAACATTCGGTATTTGCTGTTTGTTCAACAAGCAACATAAAAAGCAATAAAATTCATCATCTTTCAATAGAACTGTTCATTAAAAGAGTTTTTATTGTATTTTTTGTTTCATGTACGTATAATTTTTCTATCGAATTGTAAGGATTCATAATTTTGATATAATTGAGTTTTCTTAGGCTAACAATCACGTTATTTGTTATGTTATGAGCAACTTGTATTTTTGAAGATAGTATTTGTATTCATTTGATAATCCACATCTTCATCTTGACAAACATTCAATATTATTATTACAATTCTCCAGCTCAAAAATTCTGTTGAGATGAAGGAGATGTTGATTTAATAATGAATTTTTCATTTTTGAATAAATTATTCTAATCGAACTAGAGAGTTTTCTTTGTGTTTTAGGAGTTTATCCAAAGGACCTTCACTAGTTGACGATAATCAAATTCATCGCCATTCATCAGTATTTTGATTCCTAGAATTTCCATTGACGTCATTAAAATGGACCTCGTGGATTATTAATCAATATTGGTGAGTCTTAAATTTTGATTATTTTTTTATGGAATTAGATAAAGACCCGGACCGAAATAGATGGACGCATGTGTGTGAAATAATGCCCAAAAACATCTTCATAATACGCATTGAAAATAATCATTACTAATCTGAGATCATTCAGTATAGACTGACTTTCATCCGAAATGACCATGACCCGTAGAAAACCACTATCATCAAATGAAAAAGACTAATAGATTAAGGAATTACGCAAACTAGTCAAAGGGTAGACAACGTTCGCACAGCTTTATGTTCGCAAATAATTTGCATTTGAAGATAAAGCAGCCATAAAGTTTTCAGATTTTGAATATTTATAGTTTGTTAACAATTTTTTTTTTCAAAAGAAATTTGCATTTATGAAGTATAAAAAGGCAACAACAAAGTTGCTTTGCTATGTGAAAATTTAGTATCATTTTCCAATTTTAATATAGTCCACAGACTATCGAGCATGTTTGAGGAGCAAAGTGTTCCTGCAAGCATTTTTTGTTAGAAAATAACTCGTTATTTTGTGCTCTCCTTGAGCTAACTTTTTTTTTTTTTAATACTCATGAGAAATTGAAAGCCTCACTATTAGATAGTTGGATTAGATGGCATGAACCAATGTCGTGTTTTTTTTTCTATTTTACATACAATTTAGATTTTCGGTGACCTTTCTATATTCTTTTTTCTATTTGACTACGAACTAACCCCACTTGATCAAAATTCCCTCTCCCCAGGGGTTTGTGGATGTTTTATATAATTAATTAAACATCACTATGTTTCCCTTAAATGATTTCAAATCATCATACTCTCATAATTGATTGTTGTTTTTTTTTTTATCAATAAGTTCAGAAGAAAATGTTTAAATATTTTGTAATATTGTTGATATTTATTGTAGAGGTTTATAGTTTGAATAAGAATTTACGCGACGATTCAATTTTATATGGTTTAGCATCAATTATTCAAGAAAATAAAAATTCATCGTTGTGCTATCAAGAATTGAATCAATTATATGAAGCGGTCGACTCCGGAAAAATTTGGGCCCTTAAAGGTAATTATTACCGTATTCTTCAATATAATCCCCATCATTTTCATCGATCGAGATGAAGATGATAAATTGACATGATCTTGTAATATGATCAATAACTATACGCGAATAGATCCAATTGTAAAAATGCGCAAAAAATTTCATAATATTTCGGACAATTGGTAATTGTGTCAAGGTAGTCGAGTATCTAATTTGGAACTTTTGTCAGCTCAAAAATGGTCCATTTAGGCAGGTATTCTATACTGACAAAATTCTTTGATTATCAATTTATTAGAAATTTAACAAATAATCAATTAGGGCCCTATTCTGCATATTTACTGTTTTCTTTCGATATGAAATTTTATTGGAGAATAATCATGGATTTCAAAAAGATTCAAAAGTTTCGACCAAGATTATGTAACAACTTTTGTGCGACTTACTTAACTCAACCTTTTTTTGATGACTGCGACATTTTTTCATAATAGACCTCTTATCTAATTATTATTCAAATATTAAGATGACTGAATATTATATCTCTTATTTATTAAATAGAATTTTTCAATAACATAATGAAGAAATTCCACAGAAATTATATTATATTTTGATATACATTCTCTTTTATAGCTTTAGATGCCAGTGGCCAACCAGGAACTGGCTTTATTTACGGAAATAATTTATGGATTGGGTCACATTCTCAATGTAATGATATTTCAAATCGTAAACCATTCGAGATTAATTACGAAAGAGTCAAACATCCACCACCAACACCTTACGATTATCCACCCTATTCATTAGGGTTCTATATGTTTTATATCAATCATAATAATACGTTACAGTATCATTTCCAACTACCTTTGGAGGTAAGACATTGCTTTTCCACGAAATCGCCATCTAGCGGTCTTTTGAGTAATAATTCTGATGTTATAGCGTATTGTTATTTTATTGGTTATAATTAAAACTAGGAAAATTGACACCAATCAGGAGAGACTTTGTAGTTTATTTCAGTTGAGACCGCTAGATGGCAACTAGGCTATATCCAATATATTATTTTATAATTGCATTATTCTAGTTTACAATTCAATTGGGGCTATGTTTGCCGAAATCTTGTTCATCTCATCAATTAACTCCGCTTTTTGAAAATTATTTACAAGCGAATTATTTGAATATACAGAATTTATACGAATTGAATTTAACTTTAACCGGAATTAAGCCATTGAGAGAAGGTTTTTGGATGTTTCAATTACCCAAAACGATAATTTTAATGTGAGTTTCTCAAATGGCTGTTAATAACAAATAAACAAAATATTTTCTTTCATACAGTTGTATAACGATGGTCATTTTTATTCTTACTATAATTGGTACTGTTTATGATGTTAAACGGCATAATCGTATGAAAAATTTGATAACAGGACACTGTGGCAATTTATCAGGGAAACATAATCCAACTAGTGGTAATTTTTATTGTTATTCTCCAAACGAATCTGCATCTTTCTAGATGTTATTTCGCTTGTTGAATACTAGTGAGTAATTGTAGATAATCATAGTAAGTAATTATGTTTAAGTCTCCGAAATGAAACTAGTTGGGACGGAATCTGGAGAAGAACAAATGAGTTTATTTTGTGAAATTGTGAATTGTTTCTCATTTTATTCGAATACGAAAAATCTTGTCAAGACAAAATTGAGTGGTGATTCAGTACGTGTAATACACGGTTTACGTTATTTCAGCATGTTATGGGTTATTATGGTACATGCTGTTTTTTATGAATCCGATTTTATAGAAAATATGGCAACTGGCTTTAGATTATCTGAAGATTTCTTTGCTCAAATATTGAGCAATTCCACATATTGTGTCGATACGTTTCTATTTATCAGGTTATATTGTTATTATTATTATTATCATTATAGTTTTTATCAAGCTCTCACTCATTATTATAGTTATATCTGTTAGTGATAATAAGTTTGGATGGAAGAGAATGCAGTTTTAGAGACCTTTTTCTGTCATTTTTTTGTCTAAATTTACACGCTCTCCCAAAATGAATAATTTCTGGCCCTATCTTGGAGTTAATTGAGTGAAAATTTTGGACCTTAGTAGCTTTAGAATTAACTTGAGACTAACGAAAAATTTTTTCGTCCAATTTAAGTCTTAGATTTTGAGAATTATTTTAGCATCGAATGAAGAATTATTTCATATAAGATCCTCTTTCAAATATTTAAAAGTAAAAATACTTTATCAATCTAAATATTTTATAATTTCAGCGGTTTTCTGGTTGCTTATTTATATTTAAATTCGATGAACAAAAAAAGTGAGAGCTACAATCCAAAGCCAATAAATTATGGCAAAAAAATCACTGAATTTTTCATGATGTGTATC
>JAZBGZ010000716.1:0-10659 GCA_037414795.1 Stenodera caucasica | reverse complement strand
TTATCGATATTCATCCTCGTTGATGTCTAGCGAAAATATGGATACAACTTGTGAGAAATATTGGTGGCGTAATTTATTATATATTAATAATTTATATCCAAGAAAAGAGATGTGTCTTAGTTGGTCATGGTATTTATCAATAGATACTCAATTTTTCGTTATTACTGCATTTATATTGATTCTATCAACAATGTAGGTCGTCTTTTGTTAAAATATTAATCAATTGTTTTTGTTTTTTTTTTTGTATTCTCTATCAATTTCAGTACTATAAAAATAGCAGGAATTCTAATAATTTCGTTGATACTGACATCAATTGTTTGTCTGGCGTATAAATCTTACAGTATTCATTATATACCGACTATGGATGAACAATTGCAACAGCTGGATTCGATTTATGATTTGCCTTGGTACCGATTTGGGCCTTATCTAGTTGGCGTGATAACAGCATATATTTTATTAAGAAAATTGAAAAATAAACTGATACTCAAAAAGGTTGGTATTCTATAATATAATCTCAATCTCTATCGGCATTCAAAAGTCAATTGTTGAGATCACCTTCACAACCAATACCAATGCATTAAATAATAATTGAAGGTGCAACAACTGTCATATAAAATTATTCCGCAAAAACAAACAAATGAATCGAAATGTAATGATCGTAGATAAAATGGTAGATAATCCTTCAACTAAGAATAATTTTGTATTTCATTTGTGCGCCCAGACTGGAAATAGCTGGCCCAAAATTGCTTGTAACCATAGTGACTATTAATTTGACAGTTGATGTCTCAACAACTGACTTTGACGATGAGTAGAAAATGCGAATATTGATCGAGATCTCTCATTGTTTGATGATTTATAGCGAACTAGAATAATTTTATGGATTCTGTTTCCACTGCTGAATTTATGGATTTTATTCACAATTTACACTAGAAATGTATCGGTGGAATTTTCAGCTGTTTATATGGGATTGTCGAGAACTTTATGGGGAGTCGGTATTGCTTGGTTATTGATCGCCTGTTGTACTGGCAATGCGAGTAAGTTTCAATAATCATCGAGATTTCATTAATACAAAACCTTGATAAAGATCGGGACTTGTTCAGAATACTACTAAATATACATCTAAACTATCGATTATTTGTAGGAGCTTTGGAGAAATTCTTATCCTTCCGTGGATTTATCCCTTTAAGTCGTCTAACTTATTGTGCTTATTTAATAAATCCAATGATATCAACAATCATATATCTTGGAACTGAGCGTAATCTCAATGCATCATTGGCATCATTTGTGAGTACCTAAATCATTGAAAAATTACAAGAATTCAATTATTACGATTATTTTCCAGCTGCACACAATTTGTGGTGTAATATTCTCATCTTTCGCATTGGCGTTTATGTTGAGCACTCTAGTTGAGGCGCCTTTGGTGTTATTAACGAAACTATTTTTCAAAAAGTTGATGACCACAAAGCCGCGAGACAACACAACAAATTAATAAAATCAAAATTAATTTAATGACTGAAAATAACTAAAGATGTAATTTTATTAAAATAGTCGTATTTAATTTTGTTTTTTTCCCATTTTTTTTCAATGAACTCAATACAGTAGACTCTCCTTAAAATGATTATTGTTGAAAACATTTAAAAGATGGTAGAACATTTGGTATTTGCTGTCTGTTCAACAAGTGACATAAAAAGCAATAAAATTCATCATCTTTCAATAGAACTTTTCATTAAAAGAGTTTTTATTGTATTTTTTGTTACTTGTACGTATAATTTTGGAGATGGTATTTGATAATCCACATCTCTATCTTTTCAAACATTGAATATTATTAGTACAATTCTCAATTCTCTAGCTCAAAAGTTGTGTTAAGATGAAGGAGATGTTGATTTATAAGTGAGTTTATTTTATTTTTGAATATAAGAATAGAATAATTTATTCTAATTGAACTTTTTTTTTGTAGTCCTGGAATTTTTCCAAAGGACCTTCACTAATTGTATACAATCAAGTGTATTGGCATAGACCGGTTTTTCGAGTTCTAGGATTTTTATAGAGGTCATAAGAATTGCATCCAATAGTATATTTGTCAATAAAGGTGAGTCCTAAATTCTGAATATGTTTTTATGAAATAATTCGAAAAATACAATGCAGAACCGGATTGACGCTGTGATGAATTGATAAATTTTCAAAAACATCTCGATGATACGCATTGAAAATAACCATCACTTATTTGAAATCCTTTTGGGCAAAGGTTAACCTGAAAGTGAAATAACCTGTAAAACACCGTCATTTATCAAATGAAAAAAAGAATACATATATAAATTAATTATGCGAAGACGTCAATTACTCGACAACGTTCGCAAATAATTTGCATTAAAAAAAAAAAAGGTGTTCAAAATTTAGGCTTAAGATGTTTATAGTTCGTTAACATAGACTTGTTTTTTTGTCTTCATAAGAGATTTACATACATGAAAGATAAATAACAAGGTAACAATAAAGTTCCAAGCCTTGATATTTCGGAATTTAGTTCTTTTTTAAAATTTTAATGGAATCCACACACTATCAAGCATGTTTAACGAGCAAAGGGTGTGCAAAAATCTTTTTTTTTCTTTTCTATTTAGACCACTTTTCTTATTCAAATACTGATGAAAAATTCAAAGTCTCATTTTCGTTGATTCGGCTTTTAGGGAAATTCCAAAATTTTTGAAAACACAAATGTTTCAGGGTTTTATAAAGCACCATAAATTATCAAGCCTTGCTTCAATGCTGACGTTATTGATATTGATTTAGAAGAAACAAGTACGGCTCTGCTTTAAATGGTGAAAATTGAGCTAAAAAAATGTTACCTTCGAAAAAGGAATTAATTCAAACTCTTCTTTTGTAGTGAAACAAAAGTTCAAAGTATTCCATCAATTTTCTTACTACGTCAATTCTCCACCATAAAAAAGAATAATAATTTCTTCTAAAAAAGAGATGCCACTTTTAATTACTCTATTTACGTGAATATAATTGTTTACATTGAAAGTTACATTATCGAACAATTAGAAAAATACTTATTTAAATGAATAATTTTTTTTTTATCGATAATGCACTTTTGTATTGGTTCGTAACGCTTAATGATAGAACAATAGCCAATTTCTTTTCAATTATCATGAATGCTGCAATAATAATGTACACTTAAGTTACATAAACTGTTAAATTTCTGTACATTTTCGAATATAATTGAGCTAAACTGAATTGGGCGAAAAGGAACTTTCACCATTTCTTAGATAACATCATGTAAACATAACATACAACTTAGACATGAATTATAATAATTTACATCAGTCATTTAGTTGTAATAATTACAATTGTTTTAATTTATTTATTGAATTTTCATTGTTTATTATTGTACGTGGTTACGCATCGAAATATCCAATAAATGTTTATTATAAATATTGCAATTTTAAATTAATTAATCAACCGATAACGTGTTTTTTTATTTGTTGTATATATAGTTAAGACCTTTCGTGACGTTTATATATTAATTTTTCCATTTCAATCTATACAAACTGGCCCCACTTGATCAAAATTCCCTCTCTCCAAGGGTTCGTGAATGTTTTATATTTAATATAAAGATCACTATGATCAATTGTTTATTCTATGTTTTCCTTCAATGATTTCCCAATTTTCATATTTTCATAATTAATTTTTCCATTTTTTTTTTCTAAGTACAATTTTATATTTTATTTATTTATTTATCAATAAGTTCAGAAGAAAATGTTTAAATATTTTGTAATATTGTTGATATTTATTGTGGAGGTTTATAGTTTGAATAAGAATTTACGCGACGAATCAATTTTATATGGTTTAGCATCAATTATTCAAGAAAATAAAAATTCATCGTTGTGCTATCAAGAATTGAATCAATTATATGAAGCGGTCGACTCCGGGAAAATTTGGGCCCTTAAAGGTAATTATTACCGTATTCTTCAATATAATCCCCATCATTTTCGTCGATCGAGATGGAGATGATAAATTGACATGATCTTGAAATATGGTCAATATACGCATATTGATCCAATTCTAGGTGTTCTCAAAACATTCCATCATATTTATCTGGACTACTTTTTATCAATCCGGACAATTGGTAATTGTGTCAAGGTAGTCGAGTATCTACTCTGGTACATTTGTCAATTTAAAAGTGGTCCGTTTAGACAGGTCTTCTATACTGACAAATTTGAAATTCGTTGTTTACCAGTTTATTAGAAATGTGTTAGATTTACATACCTTTGATACAGAGCTAATTAGGAGGCTATTCTAAATATTTACTGTTTCCTTTCGAAATGGGATTTCACTAAAATATATTTATAATCAGTAAAAACGATCAAAAATTTCGAACAATATTATGTCACAGCATTTTTTTCTTTCCAACATTTTGTACGACTTACTTAGCTTTCACTTCCTTTGATAATCGCGACATTTTTCCATAATATATCTATTATCTAATTAATATTTTTCTTATTTGAGGATGACTGGATAATATATATCTTGTTTATTGAATGAAATTATTTAATATCACGTAATGAAAAAATTCCACGGAAATTATATAACGAAGTTTTCAAAATGTTGAAATTTAACGATGATTGTTGTGTGTTTTTATATACATTTTCTTTTATAGCTTTAGATGCCAGTGGCCAACCAGGAACTGGCTTTATTTACGGAAATAATTTATGGATTGGGTCACATGCTCAATGTAATGATATTTCAAATCGTAAACCATTCGAGATTAATTATGAAAAAGTTAAACATCCACCACCAACACCTTACGATTATCCACCCTATTCATTAGGGTTCTATATGTTTTATATCAATCACAATAATACGTTACAGTATCATTTCCAACTACCTTTGGAGGTAAGACGATGATTTTCCACGAAATCACCATCTAGCGATCTAATAATCTAATAATTCTGATGTTATAGCGTCTTGTTATTTGATTGGTTGTTATAATTAAAACGAGAATAATTGACACCAATCAGGAGAGATTTTACAGTTTATTTCAGTTGAGACCGCTAGATGGCAACTGGGCTATATCCAATATATTATTTTATAATTGCATTATTCTAGTTTACAATTCAATTGGGGATATGTTTGCCGAAATCTTGTTCATCTCATCAATTAACTCCGCTTTTTGAAAATTATTTACAAGCGAATTATTTAAATATACAGAATTTATACGAATTGAATTTAACTTTGACCGGAATCAAGCCATTGAGAGAAGGTTTTTGGATGTTTCAATTACCCAAAACGATAATTTTAATGTGAGTTTCTCAAATGGCTGTTAATAACTAATAAACAAAACAAAATATTTTCTTTCATGCAGTTGTATAACGATGGTCATTTTTATTCTTACTATAATTGGTACTGTTTATGATGTTAAACGGCATAATCGTATGAAAAATTTGATAACAGGACACTGTGGCAATTTATCAGGGAAACATAATCCAACTAGTGGTAATTTTTATTGTTATTCTCCAAACGAATCTGCATCTTTCTAGATGTTATTTCGCTTGTTGAATACTAGTGAGTAATTGTAGTTGATCATAATAAATACTTAATTATGTTTAAGTCTCCGAAGTGGAATTAGTTGCGACGGAATCTGAAGAAAAACAAATGAGTTTATTTGGTGAAATTGTGAAATGTTTCTCATTTTATTCGAATACGAAAAATCTTGTAAAGACAAAATTAAGTGGTGATTCAGTACGTGTAATTCATGGTTTACGTTATTTCAGCATGTTATGGGTTATTATGGTACATGCTGTTTTTTATGAAGCCGATTTTATAGAAAATATAGCAACTGCCTTTAGATTATCTGAAGATTTGTTCGCTCAAATATTGAGCAATTCCACATATTGTGTCGATACGTATCTATTCATCAGGTAATATAATTATTATTATCATTAGTATTATTGAGCTTTCACTTATCATCATAATTATATCATATCTATTAGTGATTATATCTTTGGACAAATGGAATTTCAGTCTTAGAGATTCACTCCCGTCGTTTTTCTTTCTGATCTTCTAATTTACACAATTCATTGAAATCCAAAATCTGTAGCCATATTTCGAGTCTTGGGTATCATTGGAGCATCGAATGTTGAACTTTTTTATACAAGATCCTCTTTCGAAGACTTGAAAGTAAAAATAATTCCATAATATAAATATTTTATGATTTCAGCGGCTTTCTGGTTGCTTATCTATATTTAAATTCGAAGAACAAACAAACTGAGAGCTACGATCCAAAACCGATTAATTATGGTAGAAAAATCAATGAATTTTTCATGTTGTGTGTCAACAGATTTCTGAGGTACATTTTCTTAATGTTTCAAATTATTTAACTGATTTTTTGAATTTTTTTTAGATTAACGCCACCATATTTATATACAATTCTACTATCAGATGTTTTATTTACTTATTATCGATATTCATCCTCGTTGATGTCTAGCGAAAATATGGATACAACTTGTGAGAAATATTGGTGGCGTAATTTATTATATATTAATAATTTATATCCGAGAAAAGAGATGTGTCTTAGTTGGTCATGGTATTTATCAATAGATACCCAATGTTTCGTCATTACCGCATTTATATTGATTCTATCAACAATGTAGGTCGTCTTTTGTTAAAATATCAATTATATCAATTGTTTTTCTTTTGTATTCTCTATCAATTTCAGTACTATAAAAATAGCAGGAACTCTAACAATTTCGTTGATACTGACATCAATTGTTTGTCTAGCTTATAAATCTTACAGTATTCGTTATATACCAACTATGGATGAACAATTGATACAATTAGATTCGATTTATGATTTGCCTTGGTATCGATTCGGACCTTATTTAGTTGGCGTTGTAACAGCATACATTTTATTAATAAAATTGAAGAAAGAACTTATACTTAAAGAGGTTGGTATTCTACAACATAAACTCTATCTCTATCGGCATATAAAGGTCAGTTGTTGAGATGATATTGTAGTTTTTCTGTTAAGGCACCTTCACAACCAACACACCAAATAATAATAATTGCTTGTAACTGTAGTGACTAATAATTTGACAGTTGATGTCTTAACTACTGACTTTGACGATGAGTAGAAAATGTGGATATTGATCGAGATCTCTCATTGTTTGATGATTTATAGCGAACTAGAATAATTTTATGGATTCTATTTCCACTGCTGAATTTATGGATTTTATTCACAATTTACACTAGAAATGTATCGGTGGAATTTTCAGCTGTTTATATGGGATTGTCGAGAACTTTATGGGGAGTCGGTATTGCTTGGTTATTGATCGCCTGTTGTACTGGCAATGCGAGTAAGTTTCCAATCATCATCGTGATTTCATTAATACAAAACCTTGATAAAGATCGGGACTTGTTCAGAATACTACTAAACTATCGATTATTTGTAGGAGCTTTGGAGAAATTCTTATCCTTCCGTGGATTCATCCCTTTAAGTCGTCTAACTTATTGTGCTTATTTAATAAATCCAATGATATCAACAATCATATATCTTGGAACTGAGCGTAATTTCAATGCATCATTGGCATCATTTGTGAGTACCCAAATTAACATTAAAGAATTACAATAATTCAATTATTACGATTATGTTCCAGTCGCTCACAATTACTGGTGTGATGTTCTCATCTTTCGCATTGGCCTTTATGTTGAGCACTCTAGTTGAGGCGCCTTTGGTGTTATTAACAAAACTATTTTTGAAAAAATTGATGACCACAAAGCCGCGAGACAACACAACAAATTAATAAAATCGAAATTAATTCAATGACTGATTATTTGTGATAAATCTCTAGTTTTGGTTCAAGTTAGGAGTTAGAAAATAATTATTCAACTGGTAAATAGTTTTATTATAGGCGACATCAAATTACTACAATCCTAAAATTCAATTACATCCATAACCAACAATAATTTAATCAATGATTAATTTGAGACTAAAAAAACTTAAAATCGATTTTTGTGTTAACATTAACTGTGTGAGCAAATTCAACAATTATCCATCCAATTAGCAATAATCAACAAATTAGGCAGATTTTGATCGCGCATAACTACCTCGTTGTCTACCAGAAAAATCTGTATAAATCTCTTTTGTTTTTGTTCATTTTTTTTTTTGTTTTTGTTTAATATTTTTGAGTTATAACAAATTTGTATTGTCCAGTAAATAGCTACATTACAACATTAAAAAACATCATGCTTGAAGGGATGGTTTCGTAAATAAGCAAATTTTTACCTACTGGTCGAAATTCAAGAGATTCGGGGTGTGTTGTCTCTGATATGTTTAGCGGATTCGAATCAAAAATTGGAAATTTTACAAAACATTTTAGAATATTCCTGTAAGTTTATGAATATTTCGATAAATTGTTGAATAATTGAAAACTATATTAAGCGATAAATTTGAAATATCCGCTCAATTATCGATTGTTTTTAGTCGAATGTTTCAGATTCTTGTTGGACAAGTTTGAAACGTCTTGGACTTTTAACAGCCATAGACCCATGACCATCGAACGATATTCTACCTTTAGTTTGTAAATAACGTCGGATATAGCGAGCAATCAATTGTTGTGGCCTTATTTGCCATTCATTCAAAACTTCTTTCGGAGCACAAACTTGATCGCCTTTCAATCGATCTAATAGAGCCACACAAACAACAGCCGCCTTAATACCAGCATGATGGGTTAAGGCGGCAAATGGTATCACTTCCATTTCAATATTTTTAACACCATTTTTGCTCAATTGTTGGAGATAATCCATTTTTTCATTTTCTGTATAATCACAGAATGCACCATCAGTTCGACCTTGACCTTCATAGAAGTCATTCGCACACATTGTTGTACCAGTAATGGTTTCATATGGATCTTCAGGATCAGCTAAAGCTCGCAATTCGCGGACTAATCGTCGATCTAATTTGGCTGGTCGTCGTACCGGTTTCCCCAACATGGCCTAAAAATCAACCCAAAACAAAACAAAACAAAAAAAAACTTATCACCAAAATTACAAATAATAACTCACCACTTCATAATAGTGATTCATCATTTCATCAACGGCATCATCCGAAATAACAACAGTACCACCATCGATACCAATACCACCACAAGTACCAATTCTGAAGAATATTGGGTCTTTTGCTCGGGCATGATACATTAATTTGATGATTTCATGTAATAAAATACCAATAGATGGTACACCCATTCCATGCTAAATTAATATTATTTTGAGTACTCGGAAAATTAACCCATAACTTATTTATTGATTTATTTATTTTGACCAACTTACACTTATCGATAAAACTGGTCCAACTTTATACATGCTATAGCGATATGAATACTGACTGATATCTTGAAGGGTCGTTCCTGTAGGCAGTTTATGGCCTATTTCCTTCATTATATAATTGGCGAAGTTTTCCATACGTTTCGGTGTACCGCCCATACAAACAAACTGGAAAAATAATTGACGATTAGAACGGCAATTTTCAACATATCAAAGAAAATTTATTCGGGAAAAAGAATTATTGATATCTTATCTGTCTATAAAGTATAATTTTATAATTAATTTCCAATGAACTAAAGACAAGATGATAGGTAACAATGCTTGCTTAGCAAACTCTACGATCCAAGATTATTGGACATTATGTCAATGATCTTGCTTTTTATTGGTTAATTCCTTATCAGTAACGAGCCATATACACTTATAATGAAACGAACTGTAATAAATGCCTTGCATATTTTTTTGATAACAATAATAACATCAAATTATCATGAAATTTTTATGATGTAATTGGAAATTTTGCAATTTCTTATCAAAAATTTCAAGTTCGAAAATGTTTTCTTCGATATTTATCGATTATTTTCCTCGTTTTTATCCACAAAAAGTCAATAACTACAAGTTTTCCTACTAACCTTGTTTTGATGAAGGTGAATTCACATTAAATTCAATTATCATAGTATCTAGAATGATGTAATTGAAACAAATGAATATAGTGTGGGTGTGCCATTAAATATAGATTCTCAACAAAAACTGTCTCGATTACGATCTCTATTCGATCTTGGTTTTAACGCGATTATGAATACGAAATATTTCGGAAATATGTTTGTTTTTTTTTTTGTTCTTACTTACTTTAACATCACCAAACATTTCAACAAGATCATGAGATTCACTACCTAAGGCTAAATGATATAAAATATCCTGATCCATGAACTCAATATGGGGATTTCGTAATCGAACCGTCCCATCTGGATATCTGAAAAAAAAATAAATAATCACAATAAATATCAAAATTGGATGGGAAAAATTTTGCCAAATGGAAATTTTTACCTAAATTTTTTAAAATTACAATTAGGATCTTTACAATTATAGGCTATTTGTCGTCCTTCATGATCATCATCATCGTAATGATGATAGAAATTATCGTGTTCTTGGCCATTTGTTATACAAACACTGGTACCGTTCTGCATTCTTTTCACTAATTTTTTTACTTATTTCACCAGTTGGAAAATAAGTTTTGATCGATGTTGAAAGAACAAAGAATTCTAACCGACTGTTAGAGAAGCTGGCACGATACTGAAGCCAGTCTCGGTATTTACAACAAAATTATTTCAAAAAAACCCACTAATA